>JAYESA010000534.1:72500-77500 GCA_036927795.1 Iris macrosiphon | reverse complement strand
GACCGCCGTGCGGGCCTGGAATTGCGCCCGCACAAGGCTTTTTAATGATTTGCATAGCAAGCACGTATTCAGAGTACGCAGATAAATTGAAACACAGATTTGAAACATAGAAAAGTTCTCTTTATTGATAATGAACATCTATTACAAACTCTTGAACGAGTCAGCTAATATGCCGAACGGCTTACAAAAGGGTTGACTCAAAATGAGATAGCAGTCCTGTACATTACATCCTTTTATAAACTCAAAACGATAAAGACCTCCGGGCTGGAGGATCGCCTTGCCACGGAGCTGCATTTGTGTATGAAGAGTTGCAGCTTCGGACTTCAAAATGCTTCGAGGCGCGGTGAAGGTGCGCTAACAGCTGGACTGGATCGGGAAGACGACTTCGGCTCCTCGCTCGGTTCGCCTTAGTGCGGAGAACCTGTTTCAACGAGGGTCAGCATATCGAAACATGCTGGTGAAGGCGAGCTAGCCTGACTTTACCAATCAACACGTTGTTTAGTGAAGCATGCATATTTGGTTGGTTTCTATCTTGCCTTAGTTCATTTACAGTTAAGCAGCATATTGAATTTACTGAAATGAACGTGCCACCGTTAGGTGGATTTTACCTGACCGTCTGAATTACCTGCACAATACTTACCTTGCCTTCCCTGCCACGAAGACACAAGTTAGTATGCAACAGGTTTAAATATACATGATGATCACTGGCTTGATTGCCATAATGGACACTAGTCTGTGACGAAGATGGTTTGCTACGTGCAAGAACGTTAGGCGCCGCATACCACCCTGTCCTAGTACGTGAGACTAAACGTTAGTTCCGTCCGGAGCCGGAACGGTGCCAGTGCCCCAGCAGCCGCCCGCAGGAACTATACCTTGTGCACAAGTTGTCCGTGATCGCACACTAACAATCATTCGCCCGGAGGCTACGTTTGACAAGCATTCGCCCGGAGGCTACGTTATATTCATGCATCAGGATATACGTTTAAACTTGTGTCTATGCATTTGATGAACATTTCCGAACGAACAAGCATGCAAAGATATAACCGTTCACAAGTTTCATTGACAAGCATAAGTACCAAGTCTATTCTCTTTTATCTTGGTTTCTTTTAGTTATTACTTGGTATCGTTTGATCGGGGCAAGGGAGTGAAGCTGGAAGCAAGCTAGCTAATCGGGTTGGTAGCCACTCACTTAGATTTTTAGAAAGAAGAAGGAAAGAGGCGCTTCACGACTCCGTTCGCAAGCCGCCTACTGCTCGTTCACCTGCACACGAACAGCTCGATTAATACTTCTTCCTCTCTTTCCATTCTCGGAATAGAAGTGCAAGTCTATGAACGAAAACAATGAAAACCATCGAAACCGTTCAAGGAAAACAAGCAAATCCCAAAACCAACTCAAAGCACGAAAGCAACAAGCGTAATCGAAAACCGAGGCAATAAAAGATAGCAGCGGAGAGGTCCCTCCTGACTCTGCCGCTAAGACGATCCTTGGGGCGCAGTCCACTGAATATGGGAATCGATTCCGAAGAAACAAATCCATAACGAGGACGAGTTCTTAATTCAATCTATCCCGATCGAACGATACCGTCTTGTGTTTCTTAGCCGCGCTCTCCGCATCGGAAGAACGGGGCGCTACATCCTACCCAACCAATTGGAAGTTTCGTCCCGAAACTTAAGAACAGGACCTACCATCAGGGAACGTTACGTTGGGGATGTTTAGCAGAGTATTTGGGGCAGTCACGAATTCTGTGGGTTGCATCGCCACAGATGAGGCATAATCCTTGTTTCAGACGACATTCGTTGACCAGGTGCCCTGGCCTCCTACAGAAGTGACATAGCTGCCCTCTCTGCGGACCACCGTTATTGCGGCGCTTTGCAGCGGTGTTTCCTCCCTCGTCGCTTTGGCGTTTGTGACTGGATGTATGCACAGCGCCGACAGAAACGTGAGGATATTGTGGTTCGAGAGATAGGGCGTGATTCATGACTTCACGCATTGTCCCGTACTGATTATTGACCACGTGCGAATGGATGGCAGGACGGAGACCACCTTCAAACCTTCTAGCTCGACTCGCTGCATCAGGTAAATAGGCCCTAGCGAATTTGGAGAGTCGGTTGAATTCGGCGGAGTACTCTTTAACTGTCATCCTGCCTTGCCTTAGTTGCACGAAGTCATTTTCCATTTGACGTTGTACTGGAGGCGGGATAAACTCCTCTTCGAACGCGGCACGAAAGGTCGTCCACGAGATCGCCTCCTCTCCGTGATCAAATTGGAGAGATCGTCGATGCACGTCCCACCAATCGTGTGCGTTGAGGCGGAGCTGTAGTTGCGCGCAGGCGACGCGCCTATCTTCGGGGACCTCTAGCAGAGTGAAGTGGTCTTCAATCTCGGCTAGCCAATCTAGAGCTACCACTGCGTCCTCAGTCCCATCGAACGGAGTGTTGCAGACCTTCTTGAAATGGCCCAAGTTGAAGGCAGTCACGTCCCTCGGCCTTGGAATTTGAGGCGTCTCCACTTCAAGCACGGGCTGTTCCACCGGAGTCGTTGCTGTTGCGGCGGAATGGTTGGCAGCCAAGGTCTGAACCATTTGTTGCAGGGCATCAACCTGCTTCTGTTGGACTGAGAAACGGGTCTCTAAATTACTCTCGAGCTTGGCTTGGCGGGCATCGTCTCTTTGTCGTTGCTCTTCTAGCATTTTCATTAACCGCTCTAGCGGGTCGACTTGAGACATGCCTCGCTGGCTCCGAGAGCTTCCCGAATTGCCCGAACTGCTCTCTTGTGTTTCGATCGGTGGTTGCGCTGCAGATTGCGCTGGATCCATTCCTTCAAAAGAAGGTAAATTACATTAGGATCATAATGTATTACGGACTTATTGCATGAACGTATCTCATTTTGGCCTAGCGAGTTCAAGAGTTCGCACAGGAATTTTGATCGTTAAAGGAACTTTTCCAGCACGAAGTCTAAGGAACTTTGAATCTGTGCTCTGATACCACTATGTCACGCCCCGAGGCGTCCCCCGAGCCGTGACCGCCGTGCGGGCCTGGAATTGCGCCCGCACAAGGCTTTTTAATGATTTGCATAGCAAGCACGTATTCAGAGTACGCAGATAAATTGAAACACAGATTTGAAACATAGAAAAGTTCTCTTTATTGATAATGAACATCTATTACAAACTCTTGAACGAGTCAGCTAATATGCCGAACGGCTTACAAAAGGGTTGACTCAAAATGAGATAGCAGTCCTGTACATTACATCCTTTTATAAACTCAAAACGATAAAGACCTCCGGGCTGGAGGATCGCCTTGCCACGGAGCTGCATTTGTGTATGAAGAGTTGCAGCTTCGGACTTCAAAATGCTTCGAGGCGCGGTGAAGGTGCGCTAACAGCTGGACTGGATCGGGAAGACGACTTCGGCTCCTCGCTCGGTTCGCCTTAGTGCGGAGAACCTGTTTCAACGAGGGTCAGCATATCGAAACATGCTGGTGAAGGCGAGCTAGCCTGACTTTACCAATCAACACGTTGTTTAGTGAAGCATGCATATTTGGTTGGTTTCTATCTTGCCTTAGTTCATTTACAGTTAAGCAGCATATTGAATTTACTGAAATGAACGTGCCACCGTTAGGTGGATTTTACCTGACCGTCTGAATTACCTGCACAATACTTACCTTGCCTTCCCTGCCACGAAGACACAAGTTAGTATGCAACAGGTTTAAATATACATGATGATCACTGGCTTGATTGCCATAATGGACACTAGTCTGTGACGAAGATGGTTTGCTACGTGCAAGAACGTTAGGCGCCGCATACCACCCTGTCCTAGTACGTGAGACTAAACGTTAGTTCCGTCCGGAGCCGGAACGGTGCCAGTGCCCCAGCAGCCGCCCGCAGGAACTATACCTTGTGCACAAGTTGTCCGTGATCGCACACTAACAATCATTCGCCCGGAGGCTACGTTTGACAAGCATTCGCCCGGAGGCTACGTTATATTCATGCATCAGGATATACGTTTAAACTTGTGTCTATGCATTTGATGAACATTTCCGAACGAACAAGCATGCAAAGATATAACCGTTCACAAGTTTCATTGACAAGCATAAGTACCAAGTCTATTCTCTTTTATCTTGGTTTCTTTTAGTTATTACTTGGTATCGTTTGATCGGGGCAAGGGAGTGAAGCTGGAAGCAAGCTAGCTAATCGGGTTGGTAGCCACTCACTTAGATTTTTAGAAAGAAGAAGGAAAGAGGCGCTTCACGACTCCGTTCGCAAGCCGCCTACTGCTCGTTCACCTGCACACGAACAGCTCGATTAATACTTCTTCCTCTCTTTCCATTCTCGGAATAGAAGTGCAAGTCTATGAACGAAAACAATGAAAACCATCGAAACCGTTCAAGGAAAACAAGCAAATCCCAAAACCAACTCAAAGCACGAAAGCAACAAGCGTAATCGAAAACCGAGGCAATAAAAGATAGCAGCGGAGAGGTCCCTCCTGACTCTGCCGCTAAGACGATCCTTGGGGCGCAGTCCACTGAATATGGGAATCGATTCCGAAGAAACAAATCCATAACGAGGACGAGTTCTTAATTCAATCTATCCCGATCGAACGATACCGTCTTGTGTTTCTTAGCCGCGCTCTCCGCATCGGAAGAACGGGGCGCTACATCGTGGAGCACGGGGTCGTCGAAATCCTCGCCTCCGTGCGGACGGGCCTGTCGCGCGCGACGAAACCCTCCGCGAACACCACCTTCCCCCTATAATAGATTTGCAGTTTTATTGTGGGGCTGACTAGGGGGGACCAAAGTGCCCGAGGAGCTTGTCATTTTTTGCGCCGCGCCGCAACGCGAAACCGTGCGCGCGATACAGCGTGTCAGGCCCACGCCGTGGGCAGAATCTGCCGCGGGGCGCAGAAACTGCCGCGGGGCGCAGAATCTGCCGCGGGACGCTCACGTTGCTCGCCCCCGGTCGGCCGATACGGCCTGTCAGGCCCACGCCCGTGCACAGAAACTGC
>JAYESA010000533.1:7500-153816 GCA_036927795.1 Iris macrosiphon | reverse complement strand
AGTTTACAGTATCGTCCGATAACGCTCCGATACGGCCGATACCGATAAATTTGGCATATCCCGATCTGATATCGACCGATATCCGATACTGACCGATACCGACATTAGGTGTCTCTTTTCCGATCAATTCGGCAAAAAAATTGAATAAAAAAGGCCAATTAGCAAGGGTGTAAAAACATAGTAGGGTTGTAAAAGCATATAAAAGAGAAATTTATCTATTGCATGTAAAACAATCGACAATGGTGACTACTATTTCATTCAATTTTAAAAATACTAAGAAACAACACTGAAAATACTTAAAATTATGCAGAAATGTATAAAATATATTTTCTAAAATGTCAATAATTTACTAATAATTATTTGCTTTTCGATACTAAAAAATCCGATACTCCGAACTGAAACCGCCGATACTACCAATACCGCTGATCCCGATACTCATATGAATGGTCCTATACCGATTTCGATATTGATTCCGATACCGATACTTTGAACCTTGTACTAGAATCCTCCGAGATGACTTATACTCCGAGATTTACTTGTGGACTCATGGACTGTAATGGATAGGTAGATTTTAGGATACGATTGGACGCATCGTGGATATGATACGTGCGGTCGCATTGGGTGGGAAGGACAATTACTAGGCGCTTGAGCTCCTTTGCACGCTTTTATAGTTTCTCACATGTTATAAGCTGCATTCTATGCCTGATCTCTAGTGCCTCTGCAGAGTGCCACATTGCTGACAATACCCTTACTCTGACAACTCATGCGTGAGAACGGTGTCGTCAGCTTGCATTTCACAGTCTTTTACTATTAGTTATACTCCTGGTGATCGAGGACTTTTATCATATTACTGTTTTTGCTTTCGGCATGTCAATTTTATCTTGCTCGTCCCTCTGAGGACCTGGTTTTCTTCCAGGCATAGGCGAGGAGAGCTACCCTGAGGAGTATGACTGAGAGTCTACACAGGACAAGAACTATTCTAGCCGAGGACGTCAAGATTTTTCCAAAGGAGTACCCCTTATCAGTGGTAGGATTTCCGTTTTGGAATTATGTGTTTCTTATCTAGGTAGCATATACTGGATCCAGTTATCATCCTATACTTACTTTATTTCTGTATTTGTATTATCGAGTTGTTCCCGTCTGACTCTAGTTAGATTTGTATATGTTGGACCTACTTTCATTGTCTTTCTATTTCCAGCATGTATATTATTCTAGTTTTTCTGTTTTCCAGTATTGTTTATGATTCTTATATCTGTGGATGAGTTCAGTTTACCTGTTTGTTGCTTAGTAGTCGTGAATTGGAGTTCACTTCACAACAGCGTATGCTCGGTGGATTCCAATAGGGTTGGATCCTTCCGTAGTCGTATTAGTTGGTCATTGCCACGTGGCTGGTCCCACGTATTTTGGGACCGGGGCGTGACAATTACTCGAAAAATGTTGAAGTTGATGTTATTGTTTTAACAATTCTAAGACATAATTAAAAAACAGATGAGGAAAAAAAAATCTAGGTTCTGGAGTTTCACTGGATAGGTTATGATTTTGAAATGGAAAAGAGGGCCACCCCTGAGGTATAAGGAGATTGAAAAGTGGTACTGGAGCCTTGATTCCCTCTTTCTTAAACCATTTTGTGAAGGACAGTTGGTAACTTAACCATGTGCAATTATATGGTCAATAAGAGGCCTCCTGAAATATGCTCCTCTGCATATTTATTATTGCTAGCAGCTGCAAAAGTGACACCCCTCAGTGATTTAGAAATTTTCTTTTACTTTGTTTCCCCTCTTATACAATACGATCGAGATTGATAAGGTTACCTTAAGCAAGCCGGACTTTATTAATTGTTTTGGTCTCACGACTCTCATCTCTTCTTTTTTCGTCCCATTTTCTAAACTGAGTTTGAAGAAAGTTAAAAGAGAGCACCAGTCCATATTTCGTTTGTTACAAGTAATAATGAAGGATCCATTTATTATGCATAGTCAAAAGCCTATAAATATGATTTTCTTAAAACCTTGTTCCATCCTTGGAAACATTTACCGGCTTTGATTGCTCGTCTTATGCTTTTTATTTGTTACTGTTATGCCAATTATTTCAGTGGTAGCTTGTTTGCTGATTACATCTGAGTATACCATAAATCTGCGGATAGAAGTTTATATTTTATGAACTATTATGCTCTTCTCAATTGTTCTTCTTATGTTTTTGAAGATATGGTGATTAGTGGTGGTGCAACAATGTCTCATTCTGAGGATCTCAAGCCTAGCAATACAGGAGATATTGTGCAACAAATGGATTGACTCAGCCATCTACATGATGTCATAATCTTTCACATATTTTCATATGTTTCCACTGGAGATTTTGTGAGGACAAGTTTGCTATCGAAGAGATGGAAATATCTTTGGACTTGGACTCCCAACCTTGAATTTGATGACCATACATTTCCATTTGCTGATAGAGAAAATGCATTTGCACGTTTATGAACAAATTTCATTGCTTTTTACAATGAATCAAGGATATAAAGGTACTGCCTCTTTTATTCAAATTTCCAAGAACGCCAAGGATATATAGGTACCACCTCTTTATTCAAATATCCAGGAACGCTAACATTGTGGGGGCACGGGTCATTTTGCAGTACACAGGAAGTCAACGAACTTGATCTTAAGATGTGCTGTTATGGACCTTTTGAGATGCCTTTCAGTGGATCATTAAGGATATTGAAATTAAGCTTGGGTAATAGTCTATTATTACCTGCTTCTGGGTGCTTTAGTTCTCTCAAGATATTCTTATTGCACAACTGCAATTTACTGATGATGCCATTTGGATATCTAATTGGTGCTCTCGGCTAAAGAAGTTGACCTTATATGGTGGCATTGGAGTGAGATGTCTCAACATTTCCTCCCCTTTCTTGGAAGAACTAGAGGTAAAAACTGTTCACTCGGTCAGCTAGATGTATCCACGAAGAAACTCCAAGACCAAGTCTTAAGTGTGCATGAGCCTTTCAAGGCACTCTCATGTTCAGTTAGAATATAATCTCCGAAATCTGAGCACTTTTGAAGGGTTCAAGAATCTGCTTCCTTGACGACTTTTTATATTGGGGATTGTTATCTTTAAAATTTGTGAATGCTTCTTTCATGATGGTGTTTCACAAAGTAAAGAATCATATGTAGATAATGTTGGGAGCTTCTTCAATTGTCTTGCACATGTTGACAATCTACGACTGGAAATACTATGCTACGAGGTATTTTCTTTCCTTTCTTGACCTCTTTTCCTCTTTTTTCATATTGCAAACATGATGGGTGTTGGCTATTTGAAATAATGTTCAGTAACTAAGTACTTTCTTGATTTCTTTGTAGTTATTTTAAATTGTTTTCTGTGTATGTCGTTTTAATGTGGTTACTTAAGCTTGACAGTACATCCTGTGATCTATGTTACTGTATCATATAGGATTTGTCAACAGCAAGGGACATAATAGACATGTCCACCACATATCTTAAAAATTTGGGATGAATGGTGAATTTTTGGTGAACATGTCTTCCAAGAATTTCTTATATATTGAAGCGTTGCGCAAATCTTGAGTCTTCAAGTTGACATTCACGAGGTGTATATTCAAGTAGTTCCTTATTTGATATGATTCAATCACTGCTACTCCCATCGTAAAACTAATTTATGCGGACATGATATATTTATCTCTACCTTCATGACAATTCATTGATTTGGCTATGTTTCCTCTAGATAGAGTGCTTCGTCAATGTCACAAGTAGTTACATTTGACAAAGTACAAAACAGATATTATCTTAGGCCACAACTAGAAGTTGGAATTTAGTTTATTCAAAGGAAAGGTACGCGGGATAGAACTCATCGAGATTTTCCTCAAGAATTTTGTTTACTTGAAAAGATTGATTATTTCATTGAAAAAAAAAGATTATTTCATTGAAAGCTAATCTCGATCATAGTATGAAGATACATATAACACAAAATTTGATGGAGCTTCAGATACCTCCTAAAGTATTTCCATGTCATTCTAGTAGGTTTTGAACAATGCCTAAACTACTTACAACACAACCCTTTGTGTATTTCCGGATTTCGATTCACATGAATAAGTAGTTTATACCAAGTACGTTCTCATTTGATAGATTTCCAGTATGATAGTATTGGAAGTCTCTTATTGGAGGTAATAATTTTGTTATCTTTGCCTTCTGTCGAAAGATGAAGGGAGCTTCACATTTTGTATTGGATGTCTGTTAATAGGACATTAAGTTATCTCCATTCTCAGGAGCTCTTTTAAGTTTTAGCTAATTGGTGATCCAAGTATTTTAATGTCTATCCCTAGATTTAATATCTTCTTTAACTAATAACCTATTTCTCCATTGGGTCGAGTAACTCTCATGTCGAGAGATCAATGTGCAACCTGAACATGACTCATTTATACTCGATCTATTTAGGTTACACGAAAATCGGAGATGAGAAATAACAGATAGACTTAACCCAATATGTTTATTTGATGGGAAACATCAGACCGGGCATGACTTGGTTGAGCCATGTAACTTGTTTACTATTAATAGAAAAGAAAATACATAGGAAACATATGCAATATATGAGCAACAAACTTTACAATGCTATATAAGTACCTTGAACATACATTCACTCAACTCTTAGATTGGGAAAGTTAGTAAACCTGATAATGTGAATTGCAAGTTATGGTAACTTGATTGATACATTGAACCAGAGTATTTCAAATACAAGCGAAGTTTATTTGATTTTGCACTCCAAAGATGTTTTTTTAGAATTATATTTAGTAAGTTCAATGGTTACTTTGATTTATGACAATACCTTCATGTATCTACATTTTGTTTTAGTAAAAGCTGGCAATAGATTCGTTCAACCGATCTTGAACTACATTGATTTGAAATATTGATCAGAACTCATTCTTCATATTCAAAAGAGTTGATATAGGAGTCCCACTTTGTTCATTGTTCCATCCAATGAGTGGATCGAAATCCAAGTTAGTAAACATGATTATGTGAACAGCCAAATCAAGTTATCATTACTTGATTGATACATTGAACCACAAGTGTTGTTTCTTTGATTTTGCACTCCAAAGATGCTGTCTAGAAGATGCTTACTATGATTTGTGAAAATACATGCATGTATCTACATTTCGCATTTAATCCTATTTATTTTAGTAAAAGATGGCAATAGATTCATTTAACAGATTTGAACTGGATTGATTTACAATATTGTTCAGAACTCATTGTTCAAATTCAAAAGAGTCCATATAGGAGCCCCACATTGTTTATTGAATTATTCAGTCTGTGGATTGGAATCTGACCCGGTTAACCCGTTAATGTTCAATATTTTTTTTTTACCAATGCCTTGTTTTTACAAAATAGATAAATCATTGCTATTTTTTCTGGAACTTTGGAAGTAAAAAACAGACTCCAATGCAGCCACACTACACCAATTAGTCACTATTCCAAAGAGTCTAGAGGATGCTCCCACTTTATTACTCCAATTGTCACATTCAAACTAGCAAGATGATATATATAGAATTTTGACTCCTTAAACAATGTGCTACTCAAGAGTCATCTTACTTGCGGGTCATTAGTGAATGATCCACACCGACCCATGAATGAAATACTCACCTGTGCGCATATCTTAATGGATCGTGTAAAAGTTTACCAACCCATCGGGTTTCGGTGCATGCATGATACTTGGCTACCAACACCTCATTCTCTGCTCCTTATATGATCCTAGAAGTAGTGTGTTGTGATATGACCGAGGAACCTCTCCTTCTTCCTTCATACTCCTTCTTCCTTCATACTTCTACTGTGAGCTTCTTCTTTCTCAAAAGTCCCAAAAGTTTTTTTTCTCCCTTATTTCATCAGTTAGACAAAACCCAATTGTCTATATTAAGTTTTGATCATGTTGTCTAAAGAAAAATTTGATTTTGATCAAAGAAGGGAATGTAGATCCTATATTTTCTTATATTTAGATGTTTATTGTTAGATAAAAAGAGGACATTGTGAGCCCTTGAATGGTGTGGGTAGAAGATTATTGATTATATACAAAGTTTCTTTTTTATTAATATAAATTGATAATATACTATTTTGTTTTAGATGGTTATGGCTATAACTCCATATGCGGTGATTCATGGAGGGGCTTATATAAAAACAGGGTAGATTTAAGGGACTTACATGTAAAACCTTTTTTTGGTTATATTGGGATGGTTTTTTTTATAGTTAATACTAAGTATTTATTGGTACATGTGAAGAAGACATTGGCGATTAATGGATTTTTGAATGGTGGGGGCAGGAGATTATTGATTATATACAAAGTTTGTTGTTTTTAGAAGAAAAATGGTTATGATTTTATTTTAGATGGGCATGTAAGCAAATACCAAGATTTGGAGGACTTATAAAACTAGGTTTGATTTAAGGGACTTAAATGCAAAAACCTCTTTTTTTATATTCTGGTGTCTATCAGCAGTAATGTTTAATACTTATTTGTAGATATGAAGAAGACATTGTGAGTTTTTGAATGGTTGGTATGGAGGTTAGGGGGTTGATCACTTTAACCAATGATTTGAAAGGGACTGTTCGAGTGAAGAAAGGAGATTATTATCTTCCAAGCCATTTCTACGCGATATGCAATTTTGATATCTCATTTACTACCTATAAAGCTCAACCTGCCTGTGGTATGCCCACCTCTAGATTGGACTAGTGCCTGCCCGCGTGGTCATATAAATAGTTTTATTTTAAGAAAATTGAACATAAATTAATTTGTTTTAGATCTATTGATGTTTATTTGTAGAAACAATGGGATTTCCTCTAAACTATTAAAATTTGCATATATATTATATATCTTGTAAAATTTCTCCCATAAGAAGCGATAATTTAATAGTTAATGGAGCCGCTAGGATTAGAGGTAGGCCTAGACTAACATGGTTTGATGTGTTAAAGAAGGATCTGGATATTGTTATTGTTACATATGACATGACCCTTAACAGAGCTGAATGGAAGAAGAGGTCTCAAATAGCCGATCCCAGAAATTTGAGATAAGAAGGCTTTTTTGTTGTTCCACCTTGTAAAATTTATAATTATGTGTATAGGTTTGATTTTGTTTTTGTTTTTGCATAGAAACCCTTGTCACAAAAAATTCTAAAACACTTGGCAAATAGAATGATTGTGATAGATACTAACAATAAGGGTACTACCTATGCAAAATGAAATATTTTTGAAGGTATATATGCTATTTGAAAATATAAAGGGTCATATTTTATGCAAATATGAACATTCTAGATGTTATTCATGCAAAACAAAAACAAAAATCCTAAATTGATATATGGTTATCTCGTATAGTATCATTTAGTCTATAAATGAGAATGTTTAGGTTGATATTCATAAATTGAAAATTGCATATTTGCCATTTTATTGCAGAAAAATATTTATCATGGAGATTATTGCTGAAAATGAATGCAAGCAAGTAAGTATTGGAGAGCAAGTTGATAGGATCAGTGCTCTGCCGGATGACATTATTCATCATATACTCTCATTCGCAACTACATTTGAATCAGTGAGGACAAGCGCACTTGCGAAGAGGTGGAAATTCCTGTGGACTCAGACCCCCATCCTTCACTACGACGATAGTCAAATTACTCGTACTTGGAATGCATTTCTTAGTTTCGTTATCATAGCGGATCATTTGCATAGAGCAACAAGTATAGAAAGGTACAATTTTATTACTCAGAAGCCAATTAATGCATGCTTTTTCCAAGATTGGGTCATTTTTGTGCTGGGGCAGAAGAATGTCAAGGAACTTAATATTGACATGATTACTAGTGAGCCCTTTGAACTGCCTTGTTGTGAATCACTGAGGTATCTGAGTTTGCGCTTGGGAAGTGGCAGCCTAGAGCTGTCTAGTACTGGGTGTTTCAGTTCTCTCGAGACTTTGTCCTTCTCAGAAGTCAGTTTTGGTGGTACCAGTCTGCATGCAATATCTCACCAATGTCCTCGTCTGAGAACCTTAAGACTGGAGAAGTGCTTTGGGATCAGCTATCTCAACATTATCCATCATCATTTGGAAGAGCTCGAGATTGAAAGGTGTGATGGACTGGATCATCTCAGTGTTCATGCGGAGAAACTTATGTCCTTGTTTGTGCATAATTTTGATACTTATGGCTGTGCTTCTGTTCGGATATTTGCTCCGAATCTCCAATCATTTAAATGGTTGGACAACCTTGCTGCTCAATTTCATATAGGAAGTTTCACTTCCTTAAATGCCGCTGAAGTTCGTCTGGATATGAGCAATCTTTTGGAGAATCAAGAAAAATATCTCAAACGTGTGAATTACTTCCTTAGAAGACTTGCATGCGCGAAGGGTCTACGGGTGGAAATGACATGTTTTTGGGTATCCCCCCCTTTTCTCTCTTGCATCAATTTTCTTTTGTAAGTTTATGGAATTTATTGATACAAAGTAGCTATATGAAGATTTGTATTTCGAAGATGGTTGTCCAAAATTTTACTCTATATATTCTTATCAGTCACTTTTGAAAGAAATCACTTTCTCAACATGATTAAAGTTGCCAAATTGCTTTAGATAAAATGTGAGTTTCTTACAAATAGAATTGTTGTTCCATTTGTGTCCAAAACTAAAGTAAGAGAATTACTACTATCTAGATATTATTATCTGAATGATTTATTCCCTCTCTCTCTCTCTCTCCACACACACGCGCGCGCGCACACACACACACACACACACACACACAGAGGGAGAGAGAGAGAGAGAGAGAGAGAAGCTACCTATGATTAACTGCATGCAAGTATTTAGGACATCTCGTATATATAGTTCCTAAAATATTGTCATTTGGTTATTAGTGTACGAAGTTCACCTCAAATAACATAGCCAGGATTGGATATAAGACAGTGATGGCAGGGGCTGTCCTTAGCTGAAGATAGGAAACTATGTTTTTGACTATATTTAGAGTCAGCTTCCTATATTTTAATAATTCAACTTATACTTTCTATATCCAGTTGAAACATGTGTAGTAATTTGGGCTTTTGAAACTGGCTCTTTTGATAAAGAGCAATATTGACGAATGATGACCAATCAACATTGCATCCCCCCCCCCCCCCCCCCCCCCCCCTTGTTTTGAGCTTGGGACTTCCCCAATAACACACCAAAGGTCTTAGCCACAGGACTCTTCTCTTTTGGCCCCTACATAATTAGTAATTGTATATCCATATACAATCCTCTGTTACTGTTAGTTAATTTCCTCCAATATTTGATGAACCATGCACACTTCATCTCTTCTTATAATGTCTATACAATGGAGAAATAACACCACCACCAAAGAGTCATTTGTTGCAAATTTTGTGGTTGTCTAAACCATTTTTTTATTTGGCTTGGTTAAGGAGCATCTCCTCAATTATGCTGACAAGTTATGGTCAACGTTTTTGACATTTTCTACTCCTGTCCATCTTCTATCCATGTTAAACTTTAACCCTCTCTTGTAGCACTTTGAACAATAGCCTCCCTCAGTCTACCTTTAAGCTCTCTTAAGATTATCTCTTGGCTTATCCTCGATCGAAGCTACCTCTAACCTCTCAAATACAAACACATATCTTAACCTATCTTTTCTTTGTGTTGCTGCTTATATTAGGTATCTTGACTTTCTAAATTTAGCTACACATGTAATATCATAATCTTTTTTTTTCTAAGTTTTCCTATTTGGTTAACTTATATTAATTATACAAGTAAGGATGAAGATGGTGTTGATATGGTATGTTGGGTGTCATATTTAAGTATAGTATAAGCACATGGGAATATCCTGAGGACATATTTGGGATGCCAGAATATGTCACAGGATATTCCATTATGAGATTATTGTCATAATGATTGAAATCATTGTATTAATGACTGTAAGGCTATATAATGCCAATGAGACAATCAATAAAATTATCAACTAATTTCAACATGGTATCAGAGCCAGGTTTCCACAAACCCTAGCCGTCACCAAGCTTCCACAAACCCACAGGAGGATTTCCTAGATCTCCTCCACCGAACTCTTCCACGCCCCGCCCTTTTTTTTCCTCCTCTCCTCTTCTCCGCCCTTCGCAGGCCGCCCTTCGCTGTTGCTGTCCCGTCCCGCTACTGCTGCGGCTACTACTGCTGCTGCAGCTGCTGCGACTGCTGCTACTGCGACGGCGGTTGTGACATGCGTGCTGCCGCCTCCGCCGCACCAGCACGAGGCAGCGCCTAATAGGGATGCCTAGATCTGAAAAAAGGGGGGACATGTTCGGATCTAGGAGCGGACGACGAGGACAAGCGTGAGTCCTGGAGCGAACGTGACGTGACTGGATAGACGACGCATCGATGGAGGAGATCATCAAGAAGCTAGATTCTGCAGAGGTGGCGACGTTGATGAAGTTGTTGACGATGTCGGCTGGTGAGAACACGACACGAACGTTGCCGGAGTTGAAGCTTCCCTCCATCGATCTAAAATTAGATGGACCAGCCACCTATCTGAGTTGGTCACGACGGGTGAGAAGAACCCTCGGAGGAAAAAACATGGAGGGGTTCCTGACGGGCGAGACGACAGAGCCGGACGAGGGCTCGACAGGACACGATGAGTGGAAGTCCACTCATATGGTGATCTACATCTGGCTTCTCAACTCCTTAGTCCAGTCTATTGCCGCCACAGTAGACGGTATTGAGATGGTGAAAGATGTGTGGGAGAAGTTGAGAAGGACCTATGATGGTGTGGGGAACAACTTACGGGTCTTCCAGATAAAGGGGGAGATTGATGACACCGTACAGGGAGAGAAGACGATGCAGGAGTATGCCACGGAGTTGGAGCATCTGTGGTTGGATTATGATCACTCCTCAGATCGGGCGAGCTGCGGGGACCCTAAGTGTAAGGAGAGACAGGTGTGTCTGCAGGAGAGGACGATGAAGTTCCTCAAAGGGCTGACTGCAGCTTTCGCACAGAGGACGGCCCTACTTCTAGCCCAACCAAAGATCCCTAGCCTTGAGGAGGCTATCTCAGCCATGATCCAGGAGGAGACACGCATCAGGCTGCAAGCCGGGACAGGTGGTCCCCCCGAAGCAAAGTCAGCACTAGCGATCACCAGCTCAGGTAACACAGGATCTAAGGGAGAGCCCTGGCAGCATAACAGGCAGTGCTACAACTGTGGGAAGATGGGTCATCATCGGTATGCTTGTACCAAACCACCTAGGAAGGGAGATTCATGTGGTGGACGAGGACCGTTCGGCGGACGAGGATATAATGGAGGACGTGGTCGTGGTCGTGGTCGTGGTCGTGGTCGTGGTCGAGGGGATAGACGAGGCGGCCGAGGAGGTTATCGGGCAAACCTCCTGATATCAGAAGGGAATGGAGAAGCTGATGACACATTTACTGTGGAGGACCAGGCACTGGGAGACATGAGGAGTAGAACAGAGGAGGCGTCCACCTCATTCTTTGTTAGGGGCAACGCTGCTATGTATGCCCATCCATCAGAAGGTACTGACGAATCACTTGCTCTTGCGTCTATCTCTTCCCTTAAATCATCAGACTGGATTATCGACTCGGGAGCATCTCGGCATGTGACGGGGAATGCTAGTGAGTTTTCTTCCTACACTCACCTAGCATCAGCAGACAGCATTCAGACAGCTGATGGCACTTTCCAGCCAGTGGTCGGTAAGGGTACTGTTAATTGTACAGGTTCAGTAAGATTATCCAATGTTTTACATGCTCCATCCTTTCCAGTCAGTCTCTTGTCCATTAGTTCTATAATCCTCCAACTTAAATGCATTGTTTCTTTTGATATTCCTAAGGTGACCTTCCAGGAGAAAGGGACAGGACGAAGACTTGGGACTGGCACTTGGCATGAGGGACTGTGGTACCTAGATCGAGAAGGACTGGACTCAGCATTAGTATCTATGGCAGAGAAGGCTGGCATGGAAGGACTGCAGCAGAGGACTGAGGATACCTTGATACTCCATCATCGGAGGATGGGACATTCTTCCTTTGATACTCTAAGTAAGTTGTATCCAGAGATTTATGCAAAAACAAATAAAGAGAAATTAGTATGTGATGCGTGCGAGTTAGGAAAACTTACTAGGAGCTCATATGTTGGCACGGGTCATAGGAGCACTTTTGCTTTTGAGGTAGTACATTCTGATGTCTGGGATCCATGTGCTACTAACACTATGAATGGTTATAAGTACTTTGTTTCTTTCATTGAGTGTGCCTCTCGTGTTACCTGGTTATATTTGATGAAAAATAAGAGTGATGTACCTGCTTGTTTTCGGGATTTCCATAAGCATGTCCAGACTCAGTACAAAGCAGTTGTGAAGGTACTGAGGTCTGACAATGGAACAGAGTATACCAACAGGACGCTTGCAGAATACTTGTCAGCACACGGAATACAGCATCAGACCACCTGTGCATACACACCAGCAGAAAATGGAGTTGCAGAAAGGAAAAACAGACACCTTCTGGAGGTCGCAAGAAGTATGATGATCGACATGAATGTCCCACAGAGTCTGTGGGGGCATGCAGTGTTGACAGCAGCTCAACTCATCAACAGGATGCCCTCGAAGGTCCTCGGATGGAAGTCCCCATGTGAGGTATTGCAAGGCAATAATAGTGGGATACTCCCACTGAAGGTGTTTGGGTGTGTATGTTTTGTGAAGGACAACAGGCCATCAGTTGGGAAACTTGACCCTAGAGCGGTCAAATGCATCTTCGTAGGCTACTCGGCGACCCAAAAGGGGTATGTGTGCTGGAGTCCAGTAGAGAAGAAGAAGTTTGTCAGTATGGATGTCCACTTTCGGGAGCATGAGCCATACTACCGCCAGGACGGAACTTCACACAACACGCCTAATACTGCCAGTATTAGGCGAGAGGGAGAGATGGAGAACTTTGTGGTAACCGATTTAGAAGTTTGGCATGGAGGCACGGAGAAGGGACAAGAAGGTGAAGGTGTTAGGCCTACGGCTCAGGGAGAGTTACTTACCTACAGCAGGAGAGAGAAGCAAACTGCAGGACCAGTACCGACAGTGCCAATGCCAAGTCCCTTGCATGCGTTCGTCCCAACTCCTGAGGCACCGACACCAACCCCCCTTCAGGTGATACCCCCTCCTTCACAAGATATTATTCCTCCTACTACTACTCCTCCCACACCACTATCTGTACGGAGGACCACTCGCAGCAATGCAGGAAATCCTCCAAACAGATATGGTTGGGATATTGCTCAGTTTATTTCTTATGACCATATCCCTTCTTCTCATGGAGCATTTATAGCATCTTTGGATAGTATTACTGTACCTAACAATTGGCAGGTTGCCAAGAACGATCCAAAGTGGAAAGCGGCAATGCACGAGGAGTTGGGAGCTTTGGAGAAGAACCACACTTGGGAGCTTGTGAGACTGCCAGAGGGGAAGAGAGCAGTTGGATGCAAGTGGGTCTTTACCGTGAAGCAGAACCCAGATGGACAGATTGATCGCTACAAAGCTCGACTAGTAGCCAAAGGATACAGTCAGACGTACGGCATCGACTATGACGAGACCTTTGCACCAGTTGCAAAGATGAGCACTGTCAGGACTCTGATTTCTCTGGCAGCGAATGGTGGATGGAAGCTACACCAACTGGATGTGAAGAATGCGTTTCTTCACGGAGATCTAGTGGAGGAGGTGTACATGGAGATACCACCAGGATTTGGCACCAATCAGACAGTAGGCAAGGTCTGCAGGTTGAAGAAGTCCCTCTATGGACTGAAGCAGTCTCCTCGAGCGTGGTTTGACAGATTCAGAAGGGCGATGATAGGGATGGGATATCAGCAGATCAATGCTGATCATACTGTGTTCTTCCGTCGGAGTGGAGGCCACATCACCATGCTTGCGGTGTATGTGGACGATATGATTATCACAGGAGATGATGAGCAGGAGATCGCCCAACTCAAAGGAAAGCTTGGCAAGGAATTCGAGGTGAAGGATCTCGGGCTTCTTCGGTACTTCCTTGGGATTGAGATTACTCGAGAAGCAGAGGGGATTGTTCTCTCTCAAAGGAAGTATGCACTGGACCTTCTCACAGAAACTGGGATGTTGGGGTGCAAACCTGCAGCGACACCAATAGATCAGAGGTTCAAGATTGATGCTGAGGCTGGAGAACCAGTTGATCGGGACAGATACCAGAGACTGGTTGGCAAGTTGATCTATTTGAGCCACACACGTCCTGATATCTGCTTTGCAGTAAGTGTGGTGAGCCGCTACATGCATGACCCACGGAAGGGTCATATGGATGCAGTGTACCAGATTCTGAGGTACTTGAAAGGTGCTCCCGGGAAGGGACTAATATTCAGGAAGAACAATCACGTGAGCATCGAGGGCTACTGTGATTCTGACTGGGCTAGTTGTGCTGATGACAGGAGGTCTACCTCGGGATATTGCATATTTGTAGGAGGTAACTTGGTCTCCTGGAGGAGTAAGAAGCAGTCTGTGGTGGCCAGATCGACAGCTGAAGCAGAGTACAGAGCTATGGCCTTGGGAGTTGCAGAGCTGCTATGGTTGAAGAATATGCTGGTGGAGCTGAAGCTGGATCAAGGAGCCAAGATGAAGCTGTGGTGTGACAATCAGTCAGCTATTAGTATCGCCAACAATCCAGTACAGCATGACAGGACCAAACACATCGAGATTGATAGATTCTTCATCAAAGAGAAGTTGGATAGAGGATTACTGGAGCTTGGTCATGTTCCAACCAGGGATCAAGTAGCAGATGGACTAACCAAGGGACTCGCCTCAGTGAGCATGATTAGAGGATGTGACAAGATGGGCTTAGTGAATATCTTTCACCCATCTTGAGGGAGAGTGTTGATATGGTATGTTGGGTGTCATATTTAAGTATAGTATAAGCACATGGGAATATCCTGAGGACATATTTGGGATGCCAGAATATGTCACAGGATATTCCATTATGAGATTATTGTCATAATGATTGAAATCATTGTATTAATGACTGTAAGGCTATATAATGCCAATGAGACAATCAATAAAATTATCAACTAATTTCAACAGATGGTAGGTTTGGTATTCATTGTATACCTCTTTACTTGTGTTTTGATAATGATTTTGGTAAATATGTGAAGTATGGGGTAACATAGTAAAAGTGTTAGGTCAAAGAGAGCCATTGCATTAAAAGATCCAAGATATGATAACTTCTGACCAGCTGAACTTTGAAAGGATGAATTTCCTTGTTTTTCTGTATGCTTTTATTTTATTTTTCTCCAATTCTTCGGCTTTTTCCAAGGGTGATTTGCATCTTACAACAGTGAGCCTTGAGGAGCTTCTTACATAATCGGACATCTTTGATTGCTAGAGGGTCATTCTTTGCGTTTGAAGCAAAAGAAAAATCCAAGGGATGAGCAGTGGACAAAATAATGATTTCAGCCATATTATCTTTGAAGGAAGTTTTCATCAGTCGGGAAGTTACGAGTATACTTAAGTAATATTCTGGTTTCCTTATGAAAAGGAATTTGTTCATGTGGTGGTCATGGAATAGTTGGCCAAGGAGCTTAGTCTCCAACAATTAGAGATCAACTTTCTCAACTCAACTTGTTTCAAGATCAAAATTAATATGTTGCGATACATCTTTTGTAGGCACGTCGAAGGTGTAACACATCCCATGTTTCCATTTGAATAGTTTCAGGCAACAATAATCCAAGTTATGCAAAAAGATATTACTATTTAGTGCACATATATAAAATATTAACCTTCACATGGAATCACCAATGCACCATACTCAGGCTCAACCTGATCATTTTGTGAAGAAGGAGCAACCTCTAACTCAGGACATTAGCTTTTATAAAGTGGCCGCTTGCCCCCTAGGCATGTCACATATACTAGCCCCCCTAGGCATGTCACATATACTAGCGCCAAGGCAAAAATGATTTAGGTAGATTGGTTATGAGGCGGCCACCTAGCTACATGAGGCCCCCACCTTAAGCGCCTTAGGCTGCCTTAAATTTGAACTCGACTGACATTACATTACTAATGGGACCATGTTCAGGCCTAAGCTCAAGCTCAACCACATGAAAAATAGAAAAGAGAGAAAGCTCCCTAATTTTGACTTACTCCCTCCTTTCTTAACTTAAAATGGATTCCTATATTCCTTTTTGCCATAGTTCTTTGAAGGAGAGAGAGTTGCCAATGACTATGACGATAATTCAACTTCTATGCCTATATATTAATATTATTGAAACAACATGAGACATTATAAAAATGAACGAAGTTCAAAAGATTATATCAAGTAGAAATGAGAGAATAGAACCCACATGATCATACCACAATTGGAAGTCTTAATCATAAACTACATGTTTGTCTATTACTTACCTACTGCACACCCCAAAATTTTAGTCTTGAGCCCATCGCTTCATCGTCTTATTGCCCCCACCAAGACCTTTTGGGGCTTTGCCATCTCGTTGCCTTGTGCCGCCCTAACAAGCTTGTTTTGAGATGGAGCTCCTTATTCGGTCGATTAAGAGATTATCAACGAGGATAGGGACGCTCTGAGCTAAATCTATTGATTCGGAACTTCTCTGACGACTTGAAATGACATGTTTTCAAATATCTTCCTTTCTCTCTCTTGCAATTATCATCTTTTGCATTATAAAGCATTTATGGAATTTATTGATGTAAAGGAGTAGTTTTAATGAAGGCTTTTTTTTAAGTCTTAGTGACCATTATCTCAAATATACATATGATATGTTATTATTATGCACTTATGAAAGACTTATTTTCTTTCCACATGATCAAATATATTTTACTATTTGAGATTACAAACGAACTTCCTAAAGATATATAGATCGTCCATGTGATTGGTTGGTCATAAATGAAATTAAGAGAAATAACCACTAGCTATAAATTATACAAATATATTCTTTTTCCACCTGGTATATTTGGGGGAACGGGTACCTTTCAAACTTTTAAGTTAGTGAGTTCAAGCAACGTACGATGAACTTTCCACAAGCATAGTTATCAAAAGTGTGCCTAGACCCAAAGCGCAACGAGACTCTTCGTCTCGTATAGCGCGCTCATACACCCTAAGCTATACCTAGGCGTGCTCTAATTAGGGTGAGGCAATAAGGTGCCTATGTGCACGTTGCTGATTTTGATTTTAATCCGGGATTTTTTTTAGGGCGGGGGGTGTGGGGATTTACAACATCGATTTTTCTGACATGAAAACTGATCTATAACCTAATCCCTAAATTTGAGATTTCTATATCACAAAAACTGATGGGCTTCCTAAGGCTCTTCCAACTACCGCCAAACGTTGTATGTCTCGACTACCTATTGACTGCCACCAACCTCTTCATTTTCCTCTTTGAGTCTAAACTTCTGCACCACTATCCCTTTGGTTCCAACTGACATATGTCCTCTTAGTACCCTACCAACCTCGCCTAAAAGGTTGGCAATATAATGCAAGCCGCCTAAAATGTTAGCAAAAAGGTGCTAAAAGCCAATTTTGTTTAATAATACCAAACAAATTGAAGGCTGAAAAACTAGCATGTCATAAATATACACCCTTTTATGGTTTGTATATGTTTTTTTTTTCTCGGACCTGCGTCTCACTTTTGCGCTTTTCGTCTAGGCTCCAAAGAAACGTAGCGCCTATGTGCGCTTTTCGACTTTCACAACTTTGTCCACAAGTATTAATTAACATCGTTCATAGTATCAGTATCGGAATTAGATTCAGACCCTTCTTATGAGTATCAATACTGATGGTTTGTGCTGGTGTTTCAAAGTTCTTAGTTTTTGAAAGCCAAATAATAAAAAATATTAAAAAGTATACAAGTATTTCATATATTTAGGTATAATTTTCTGTAACATTTATTGTTTTCTTTAGTTTTTAATGAAATAATATTGAACATTGTTGAACCCTCACCTGCAATAGATATTTTTTTACTTGCTTTAGACAAAGTACATATAGAATAGAATAAAGATGGATGGATGTAATGAATTTATAAATATACGACTTAGACAAAAGATAATGGTTTCACTATGTCGATAATAAATATTATTGACAAAATATATCTCCATCTTCGACACGACGTATCACTGTATATACACTTACTTCCCCCTTTCTTTTTCTTTGTTGAGTTGGCCAAGAAAGTCTCAATGTGAGTATTGTCCAATATCGACCTACATGTGTCGGTCAGTGTCAGAGCGGGACATGCCAAAATAATACTATACAACCGATACATCCAATGTGGATCTTGGTTTTTAGGACACTTTGTATATATATTCCTAAATATTATCATTTGGTTATTATGGGATAGGTATTGATACTGATAGGCAAGTTGGAACCTGGAGTAGCTTTTAAGTGTACAAGGGCCAATTTCTTGTTGAATAAAATGAGAAAGTTCGTTTAAATAACTTCACCAAATGATTGGTTCTCAGATATTGGCTGGCAGCGGCTTGTGGACTTGTCCGAAGATTGGGAGCTTAATCAAATTCATTTTATCCCCTTCAATTTAGTTGAAGCATTTTTAGTAGCAGTAATTTGGTCCTTGTCCTTTCGGAAGTGGATCCTTTGACGAAGATCAATATTGGTCTTTGGAAGTTCCTGTAGCAAAGACCAACGTAATTCAGATGATAGTAATTTATTTCCCTATATGGATAGTGAGAAGAAAAAAAAAGATTTTTTAGGGACAATCTCTCAACCCTTCCCCATAAACCACCAATTGTCTTAGCCACTGGACTTCCCACTTTTGGTGCCTATATAAATATTGATTAGTATGTCCGTCTACAATCCTCATCCGCTCAAAATAAACTTTCTTGGATATTTGATTAACCAGGCACTATTTATCTTACCTTATAAAATCACAACAACAACAAGGCATTTTTTTTTCAAAAAAATTGTGGTCAACCACGTGAAGCCAGTTCCACCATTTGGCACCATTAAGGAGCATTTCCTCCGTCACATTAACAAGTCACATATTTTTTAACAACTTCAAAGTGTGTCGATCTTCTATCCATGCTTTAGCCTTTACCCTCCCCCTTGTAGCACCTTCAACTACAACCAATGATCAAGTAATCTACCTTAAACTCTCTTAACTAATTATCTCTCGGCTTATCCTCAATCCAAGCTACCTCTAACATCCTGAACATAAACAAATATCTCAAACTATCTTTCCTTGTATTGCCGCAACATTCCTCTTTTAGATGCACATTTATTGGATATTGCTCATGTTAGTATCGTTTATGACACATTTTAGAGATGGATTTAGTCATAGGTTTCATGCTTTTTGGTGCAAACCGTCTTCCTTTGATTGCGTTATCGAATATTGTTTTCTTAAACAACACTTGACGAACTTAAACCTTGTTCCTAGTTTTGTTTTGGAGTTTGTATCTTGTATTTGTCTTCTTTTTTTGTAAGGGCTTATCTCCTTGTACTTGGGTCTATGTTTCGTTAATTACCTTTAATGAAGCGGGGGGATTATTCCCACCGTTTATACACAAAATACACCCGAATGATTTTGTGAAATTAGACAATTTCGGGATAGGTGGTTGGATCTGACATGTCAAATATAATCCCTGCTCTCTCAGCATGGTTTAGATCCAACAAGATCAAAACTAGTTTTACTTTCCCTTTGTTCGTCCTGTTGAATTTTTTGTTATCTTCTTAATATCTCAGATCCTGACATCCTGTTGAATTTGTTATTAACTTCTTAATTTCGCTTTCCACTTGTTGCCTTATTTTACTATTGTTATTTTAGAGTGTGAGCATACATCATGTAATATTTCTTTCTATGTTATAGGAGCTATCAGCATCAAAGAATGCATTGCAAGCGATATTGAGGCCAGCACGAAATCTTAAGCACTTGACATTGTATATGGACTTTGATGACCATCACTTCAAAGGAATTCCTTATATGCTAAATTGGTGTCCTAATCTCGAGACTCTTCAAATAGACATTCCTGAGGTAAGTAGTCTTGTTGTTCTTATTAAATTCAATGCCTGTTTCCACCAAATCATAATTATTATTAGTCATATATATCGATTCTACCTTCTTAAGAATTCATCATTAGTCAATGTTTACTGTCAACAGGGAGGCCTTCGTCTTCCCAACATGGCAATTACATTTGACAAAGATCTGCTCTGTCAGAGGCCAAAGTTGGATCATCTCTGGAAGGTGGTATTTAGTGGATTTTCCGGTAAGGAGCTCGAGATAAATTTTGTGGAGATTTTGCTAAGGTGTGCTGTGCACTTGAAGAGAGTGATAATTTTGATGAGATCTAATCTTGATGAGAGTACAACAAAGAGCCAGATAACTCTAAAACTGATGGAGCTTCAGAACACCTCCCAGATGTCTACATGTCGTTCCATTAGGATTTGGACCATGTTTTGAATACTTGCAAAACAAAGCAAAGTCATCATGTAGCATGCTACTTCCATTCTGCAGGAGTTAAATCGATGTGAAGTATTTGCTCAGTAGATAATACTCCAGTATGATGCTATTAGAAGATTCTTATCCCAGTAAGTAGTTATCTTTGGCTTCTTTGGAGATGGAGTCTTTTATTTTTGAACATTGGCTAGTCCATTAGCAGGCCTTTTTTCTATGTTGTTTAGCCTTGGGTCCAATTACTATTGTGATTCTGGACTACTAGTTGCTTAGTTTGAGCTTATGCAGGACGCTTTACGTGTGGTTACTGTTTGTACATAAGTTTAAACGCTCTAGTTTTACTTCTATAGAATGTTAGTTTTTTGAAGTTTCTAGAAGAATTGTTCACTCTAGCTTTGCTAATTTGGGATGCTTTGTGACCTTGGTCTAACAGCTTATTCTGTTTGCTTAGAACTTGTATTTTACATAATTTCTGTTCTGACCTTATAGATCCTATCAAAATATAATAAGCACCTTATGAGTAATGTTACAGAGCTACTTCCCCACACTTCCTGTGTTTTAGATCTCCGTACAAGTTATTGTGAATACATTCCAGCTTTGTGTCTGCCTGCTTTTGTACCAGTGGCTTAGAGCACTAATAGGTCGCAAACTTATTTATTTCTTAATTATAGGTTGTATGGACACAAAAGACTACAGTTTTAGTAATATATTTTTGTGGTTATTTTCCATGCAGTTACTCACAGAACACAGCCCGGTTTTTTTTTTTGGGGGGGGGGGGGGGGGGGGGGGGGGGGTGGGGGGGGTGAGGGGGAGATTACTCATCGGTGAAGACAGAGACTGGAAGTATCAGTATCGGTCATTAGATCAGCTGTTGGAAGCAACGCTGCTTGGATTCAGAGGTAGGGGGGCATGCAGGAGAATAAATTCGTGGAGTTTTTGCTGAAGAATGCTGTAGCCTTGAAGAGAACGATCATTCATTTTCCAACCAAAGCCTCTCTCAAACAAACTATGAAGGACCAGATATGCGAGATCCAAAATACCAGATGAATTGTTTAAGGCTCGTGTTGCAATCACAGGTTGTGGTCCATTAATGCAGAACATTTAAGTGCAGGTTAGGCTTGCAAATTGGACAATGTTAGGATATTTAAAAAGGAAACAGAGTTTTGTTCATCAAAGTTCTTACAAGAAATGTTTTTTTTTTTTTACTACAAAATTTATATTATCAGGACAATTACATGGTCTCCGGATATCCCCCCTGGCTTTTAGAAAAATGTAATTCTTGATGTTTTGCCAAAAGATGATGATTTGCAATCTCAGTTTTGTAAGGCTCTTGATAAAAGCACTACAAAAATGACTCGGGGCTAGTCCAGTATTGGTGCTAGTCCAGTTAGGAAGAATTTTTATTCAGGCTAGTCCAAATTTTACTAGGGCTGTCCACCCTTTTCACCTCCCTCCTCCTGCTCCTCACCCACCCCCATCCCCCTCCGGCCTCTCCTCCTCTCTCCTCTCGCGATTTTTCGCCTCTCCGCATCGTCGACCTCGCCATCGACCGCATTGCCGTCGCTGAGCCGCACCTCAAGTACCTTTTCTGTCAGCTCCGTCACGAAGGCGATGAAGAAGAAGAAGCAGCGTGCGGAGGGCTGCACGCGGCGGAGGCACGCGCTTTCGGGGGGCTGCGGCTACCCCTTGCGCCGGCGACGAGAACAACAGCAGAAGCGGAGGCGAGCGCGTGCGCCTACGCCTCACCGCCGCCCCCATGCGCGTGCCTCCGCCTCCTCCCTCGCCTCCCTCCTCCTCCTCCTCCTCCCGCTCCTCCGCCTCGTCCCCCCCTTCTGAACTCCACGCAGCCCCGCCCTCGTGTCACCTCGCGTAGCCCTCCCCTTCGGACTGTCAAAATTTTGACAGTCCTAAAAAATCAACATATTTTTTTAGGACTGTGAAAATTTTGACAGTCCTACCAATTGTTAGATTTTGACAGTCCTGATTATTGGTAGGACTGTCAAAATTTTGACAGTCCAGATTATAAAAAAATCAATTGGAAGTGGGCAGCCCGGTGAGTAATTTGTTAATCCCGAGACTTAATCAAAGATGATAGAACCAGAAGTGAAGTCGAGATCAGGAGTTCACACAAGAGTTCCCTTCCTGATATCTCTCGATCCATCAAGAAGACAATATAAATGATCTGATTACAAGTTGAAACAAGATAATAAATGAATCAGAGAAAACTATGTCATAACTGCTAATCATTCATTTATTTTTATAAATTTTAATTTTCCATTGTATCTCTCTAATGAATATATGCAAATAATAATTTAGGTTATGCAAATTTTCGATTTGCAAAAAGGAATTAGTCAACTATGTCATAAATGAAAATTCTATTTTGGAAAGGGGTTTTGTGCAAAACCCAAATCCATTGGAGAGGAGAGAGAAACCAGCAGCCCTGACTCATCCCCCTCCTTTCCACCTGTAGCTCTCTTCTTCCTTCCTCATTTCCCAGGGAACACTTGCTTCCTTCTCCTCCATCCTCCCTCTCCATGAGAACAAACCTAACTATTAATAATAACCAGGAGTTAAACCCTTTCTTCATTCATCTTCCTCTTTCCTTACTTCTGCTGCTGCTGCTCCCGTGGGCTGCTGCCGCCGCCACGCCGCTGGCCTCCGCCGCTACCGCCGACGCGCCGCCGCTGCCGCCGCTGCTCCGCTGCTGCCTCTGCCGCCGCTGCTCCGCTGCTGCCTCTGCCGCTGCTGTTACTGCTATACTGCTGCTGCTGCTACCGCCGCTGTTGAAGCCGCCGGCCGCCGCCAACGCCGGCGCCTTCTCCCCCTTCGCCGGACACGCCCCCCCGCAGGCGAACACCACCACTACACCACAGTGCTTCTTCTTCTTCTTCTTCTTCCAAGAAGCAACCTAGGTATAATGATTTTTCCCTTTTTTTTTTTTTTCCAAAGTTCAATTAGATTTCCAGAAATTCGATTTTGACCCTATTAACCATTAACCTACTGAATTAGGAAATCGACATCGACACTTAGAAAAATTCTAGTAATCCAAAATCAAGGCAAGTCCTCATCCTAATTCCTTGTCTTCCAATTTTCCTATATTTTGCTTGCGTAGTACTTTCCAAATTTCAGAATTCATATGTTAGTTATTTACTTATATTAGATGATATAAATTAGAGTATAGAATATTGGACGAAGTTTAGGACACAAGTGTATATACGGACACAAGTAACTATTTGTAAAGTTGGGAAAGGCTATTCATGGTGATAATGCTTGACGTTTATTATCCCTAGTAATGGAATGAATGAAGGTCGTATGTTAAAACTAAAGATTAATTTAGATACCTTGAGTTTGGTAAAAACTTAGTGTAACACATATATTATAGATTGTATTTAGTTTAGTCTAGTATATGTAAGTTTAGATTTTCATATTAATTTAATTTATCTTAGTGAGTAGAATATTATATTGGGGTCAACTAAATCAAGGGGTTATAGACTTTTTAAATATGTATGTAAATTTAAAATTGACTTTGTTAGCCATGAGTATCATGTAGTTGCCTTACTTGAACATGATAATTTACAACTTTAATAACTTATATAAATATGTGTATATTGATTTTATAGTGGTACGTTTAAGTTACCTCTTTAAGTGACATACAAGTAATTACACACTATTTCAAGTTACGTATGAAATCTAGAATTGTATTATACGCAAGAGAAGAATTCCCAACCCTTATAAATACGCCTAGTCATATATGTATCCTTTAAAAATATAAGATTTACATTTGAGGAACATTTAGTACATAGGATGTTTGATATGTTAATAATTAATCTAGTCATTAAATTATTGACAATTGTTTTTGAATCATTATGCTGCTGACATTTATTCTTGTTGTCCTGTAAATAGTTAACGAGTTGCCAAGCTAGGGTTTGTGATTAAACTAGCTAATTCTCCAAGGTAAGAAAATCTCCTTACCTACTTAGAAGATATTAATATTATTAATAACTGCGTGTATTCCGGTGTTTGAGAGTTGCTCCACCGAAGGGGTCGGCGAGTCCGGGAATGCTACGGAGGGTTGCTCCGGGTGGATATATATAAATTGTTAAAAATTTCGGGAGCCGAAATACAAAGGAAATTTTGCCGAAATTTTTAAGAATTTCAGGAGTTAACCAATATTTCATACTCCGAGATATCGCCGACATCCCAATGTTTAAACCCTAGATCATACACTACAGACCACTAGAAATTATATCTTAAACTAGGAGTAACTATTAGAAGTCTAGGACACGGACACAAGGAAAATCAATTCAGACCAACTGATGACCTGCTCTGAGGAAGTCGATACCTTGAAATTGTGTGATTAAATACTTGTTAAAGTTGATATTCTGCAGTATTATGGACATGCATTCCATTTTAAGACAAACAAACGGTTAAGACAATACAGAGTAGAGATTCAATTTATATAATATTTAGAATAAAGAATGATTGTAGTTTAGGCTAGAAGCATTGGACGGGGGAGAACAGCATAAATGACCACCTACGAAATTCTACCACATAATTTTAAACTCTGGCTGAATTCAGCGCTTTAGGCTCTCTCGCAAGGCCTTGCGAAGTAAGCGGGTGAGGCTTAGCTCACTTTATGTTGCCCATAAGGGACTAGGCCGGATCATAACCCCGTGCCATCCATTTTCAAGTCACCCTAATCATAATTGCACCTTCTTCGATCGAAAAGGAAAAACAATTGAATGGGTGGATTCAAGATTTGCCTAAAGTAGGCTGGGCCGGATTATAACCCCGTGCCATCATATTTTCAAGTCACCAATTAAAACACACCTATCTCGAATTATAATACTCGAATAGGTGAATTCAAGACTAAGCCATGAGGGCGGGGCCGGATTCTAAGCACCGTGCCATTCAAGTCACATCAAAATCCTTCACAACAGGATTTGTGGCGGAAAACTAGGTGAAGTGGTTATTTAAGGCTTGTTCTCCAAAACTGCATCATCATTTAGGAAATTGATTGTGTATTGTGGTAGTGATATAGGATTTGTGATGATTGATTTTAGATACTATAGGAGAATTAGATTAGAGTTATTCAAGTCAAGTGTACCATATTATATTTATTCTCTTATTTCCTTTAACTATTGCTCTTTGCTCTAATATCATATCTTTCATTGTTTACCGTTCTTGACCGATGACTTGCTTGTCGTTCTGACGACCTAGTATTGTTCACTAGTGATTGAAGAAGGAAATGAGGAAATGCTACCCCGCTACAATGTAGACGAGAGCGAGGAGTAATCAGCTAGTGATTTCAGAGAGTATAGTATCTTGTAGTTACAATTGTAATAATGTAACTTTATCAAGAGCTGTTGTAAAGACTTAACTGGTTGTAAGTATATAAATTAGAATGTTTTGGTTTATATATAATTGCTTAATTATCTCAGCATGACTTGCATTTTATTCTAAAAGACTCACAGGCGACAATCGCTGATACGAATGTAGCAGTATTCGTATGGGGCGTAGCCTGGAGATGTAGTTACGTACCCAGCTCACCGTATCTTGGGAAGTGGGGCGTGACAAACTATCTTCTCGTTCTTCCTTGCAATCGCAGTTGCAAACAGACAGAACAGAGTTACAACTCACAGAAGATAGGAGGAAGAAGAAGAAGCGACTTTGCTTGTTGGGGTGATTAATATCACTGTTGCTTAAAGCAAGATTCGTCCCACACGATCTGCTCCCAGGAACTAGCAAGTTCACGAAGAACTTCTGGAACGCTCGCTGTCACCTCTGTCTGGACTCACACGAACTCCCTGGACTCCAATGGTGGCGACAGCAGCAACTCTCTTTGTATCATCTTTTTCGAAGTAAGTCCTCAAAGAGACACGAAGAGAGTATTTATAGGGAGAGGGTAAAAACCCTAGCCGCCAAACAGTTACGGAAAGATAGGAACAGATTAATTACGAATCCCTAAAAGATAGGCACGTATTAATTTTAAATCCCTCAAAAAATAGATATAAATAACAGACCCTATCTTTACATAACCGTTCTGTCATACCCCAATTCCAAAATACTAAGGGACTAGCCACGTGGCAATGGCGAGCAGCACAACTCCAATGGGCAAACCCAATTTAATGGACCCGTTATATTGCACTTAAGCTATAAAACAAACACAATGGTCTACGATACATATCATAGTATAATTCTAATCTCATCCACAGAAAGTAAACACAAGTCAATATGATAGACCAGTCAAGATAATATATAAAAAGAAATATAGTCTATCAACAAGTCCAAATAAAATGTGTCTCGGAGAACAACCCGATAAAATAAGTCAATACATAGATCCATGAGTCAAGGTATGAAATAACTGTAAGCATAAATAACTGAGTATATAACAGAATACTCAGGAGAAATCCTCTAGCACAACCTCGTCCTCTGGTGCCAATACTGCTCCAACGTCAGCTCATGTCCCGTATATTTTGGGGTATTCTTCTTCTGTTGTACCTGGGGACATAATCCAGATCCAGGTCCTCAGGGGACATAGCAACGTATAAGAATAACTCAAGCCAAATGAAATACAATATATAAAAATAGATCCTTAGGGCAAGCTATGTAACCAGCTATGTGATATGCAAATGAGAGCATCACTAGTACTCAGGCTGCGACCACTACAAGCTCTGTGTCAAGGAGCCTATAGCAGTAATATCACGTAATGGGCCAAGCCCTGGAACAGAGACTAAAGTACCGCAATAATAAAGATATATGTAAGTAATAAGCCTGTAGCCTGTGTGTGTCTCCCCATCCAATGTAATACGTCTCATGTCAACGATGTCTCATGTCCATAACACGTAAGATCATGACCTCTAAGTAGTACAACGAGTCATAATGATATCTATGTATATGCAAGTCTTATGTCACGAATCTTGTAAGCCTATACAGAATCACCACGAATATCTCAGAAAAGATTCTGCAACATGAATAGTGTCAAGTGTCCTATGGTATGTCTTACTTGATAAAGCAAGCACGCAAAGATATATATGATCGTGTTTTCAACTCTCTAAGGACGTTACACGACTCCGCGTACGGCGTCGACACCAGAATCTTATTCGGACGTTAAGCAACGTCTCACGGTCCTAGGTTGAACATATACAATAAAGAAGTATATAAAAAGAATACAAGCAAATAATAGCACATGATCTTCTGCAAGTTGGCAAGGTACACTTGCCTGAGTTCTGAACTCCTTCAGTTGCTCCTGTAAAAGTGGAAGCTCCAGGTACGCCTCCAGATGCTGAAACAAACATTACCATCGCTCTCAGATTACATGAAATAGCTAGGATTGACTACCTATAAGTCCAATTTGGACACAGGGACAGAATTGACAGTTTTTGGTCAAAGCGGGGTCCACATGTGCCCCACTTCGCACCGAAAAATATGTCAGAGATAAATTTCTCCAAATTTGTCAAACTTAGTGTCTACAAGTTCAGAACGATAGTGCGAACCCAACGAAATGTCCAGAACTGGATTTCGATGAGCCGATCACGAAATCGTCCGTCAAGTGGAACTGTGGGACCCACGAAGCGGGATTTCGTCAACGTTCTCATAATCGAACCAAACTTTGGTCACAGGACCAGTGTAATGCTACAAATCCGATGGCGCAAATTTTGTTACAAAATGACAAGCACACACAAAATTATGACGAGTGTCAGAACAGGCCGACACGGGGCTTTTCGACGGATACACGTTGATTCCGGTGCGCACGCACATCCAAATCAACTTCCATGAAATTCCACACGTCCACGTTGATGATATACGCCTTTCGATGCAATTTGCACACTACGAAGTCACCTCGTTTACCGGGACGCAACCCGTTTCAAAAAATTTCGGGTTTAGAAAATCAAGTTTTTGGTCAACTTCAACCGCGAATAAATTACAACATACAATAAATTAAAATAAACTAATTAATGAGATTAAATATTGATTATGTTGTTTAAATTATTATTTAAGTAGAATTTAAAAATATTAACTAGGTTGGAAGAAAAATGGTCATGAACATGGGTGTTTGGGATAGTTTTCAGAATTATAAATTCGGTCGTTTTTTCCTGTTTTGCATCGTGAATTACGACCGACACAGGACATGATACCCCAAACTAATTATACAGGGTTCAAAAGGATCATGTGGTCTTCGTATAGGATTCGATAGATCGACATTTGGATAACTGTGCACAGAGATACGAGAGTGGGAAGTAGGGTACCTCGTTACTACTGTTAGCTCGGAATTGGGCGACTGTGCGGCGGCTACTTTGCGACGGTGGTGCGCGACGGTCCGGCGTCTTCGTCGGCGGTGGCTCGTTTAAAATGGGAGAGGGTTTGATGGTGGATGAGGAGGTTGGTCAGGGGTTTTTATAGGAGGTCGGAGTGGCTGGTTACAGGGAGGAAAAGAGGAGTCGGCTGCGGTTTTGAGAAGATGAAGGGGGCTGGTCGGGTTCGGGTCTGCGGGTACAGGTCGGGTAGGATCCGAGTTTGTTTGGTTGGTTTGATGTGGGTTGGGTTGGTTTGATTTAGGTTTGGTTCAGTTTTGTTCAATTTGGGTTGGTTTGGGTTGGTTTGAGTTAAAAATATTGATATTTTCTATATAAAAAAATAGTTTTGGAGCCCAATAAATTCCAGAAAAATTACAAAATATTCTATTATTAATTATACACCCAAAAATATAATTTTTGCACAATTTTAATAATTAGTTTTATTACACTAAAATATAAATCCATGAAGAACATTTATTATAATTAACTAAAAATAATAAAAATCTACAATAATAATTAATAAAAAATTTAAATTAAAATCTAAAAATTAGGGTGTTTACACGTTCAAATATATCCGCACAGCAGCAGCGCATGCAGCAACGCAAGCCGCAGCGCATGCGGCAGCCCATGCGACCCGCCCATGCAGCTCGGGCATGAGAGAGCACATCAAATGCGCATAAGCGCCAGCACCGATACTGACGTGCTAAGTGCAAAGTATACCAACAAAGCGTCACTATGCGCCCTTGAGCCCGAGTCCGAGCAAAGTGCGCCAACAAAGTGCTACTATGCGCCCTTGAGCCCGAGTTCAAATCTGAGTCCGAGTCTGAGTCGCTAAACCCCTTTGGGGCTTAGCTCCTATGGATTAAATTCTAAGAGAATAACAAAAAGCATAAATGCTTTCATTAAGGAGTTAATCCTTCTTTATCCTAATCAAATACCCTCACATGGCACCCATGTGCCTTACCACACCCCATGTGCACACCTCAACACAAGCAAAGCATTATATTGAGATACCCACTTGGTGGGTAGCCAATGTGGGACTATGTTTCATAGTCCAAAGGCAAAAATACCAACAATCCTCCACATATCTCAATATATGGGTTGAGCGTTCCTCACAGTGACTGCCCATCATGCATTAGGATAGATGTCGCTTCGACTTGAATCTTCCTGCATGGGTCAAAATAACAGTATGATACAAGAATGGACTAAGCCTTGAATTCTGCACCATAGTTGCAATTCTTTCCACTCACAAAATAACATCAACTGTGCTTCCGGTTGCACATTGAAGGCCTTGTGCATGCCTGATTTTGGTGTATATTTTTTGGTTGTCTACAAGTTTTCCTTCAAGAGATGGCATGTATCTCTTTTCATACACTATAGGTGAGTTCTTTAAGAGTCCTTGGCATGAAGCATTGTGCTTCCTTGCGGTGCTACGCCGCTATGACATGGCCTTCTGCCAAGGTTCACTCCCTCACGTGGTGTCATCCACTGTAGCATGAGGTTCACTCCCTCTTTGTAGTGCCAAACTACCCAACACAAAGCCTTGCGCTTCTTTGCGGTGTTACGTCGCTGTGACATAACTTTTCGCCGAGGATTTACATATTTTACTTCTGTGGTGTCACACCACTGTAACATGAGGTTCACTCCCTCTTTGTAGTGCTGCCTACCACTCTTTATTCTACAGCATTAGGTTAGCTGCCTATGTGCGGTGCTACGCCGCTTTGACATGACTTAATGCCAAGGATTTACATCTTTTACCTCTGTGGTATCACACCACTGTAGCATGGGATACAAGTCCCTTGTAGTGCTGAAACTACGTGCTTCCTGTAAAGCACACCGGACATTCACTCTGTCCAAGAACTCATTAAGGCGTCAAAGCCATCATTCCACATGAAATTATTCTTCATAAAGAATAAGAAGTAGACAATAGTGATTCTGGGTCCGTAATCCCTCAATGTCTCAAATAAGTACCCATTGTTCCTGATATTCTTCCAGTCAATGGTCCTTCTTTGAACTAAAAGCTAGATGTCTAGTAGATTTCTATTTGAACTAATATCATAAAACTTTATGGTAGAATTACATAGACACAATATCAGAATTTCTTCAAGCCCATTTTGGTTGATGTGTCCTCGACCAGTTGGTGCTTGAGACCATTGGTGAATGGGTCCGCCGGGTTCTGCTGACTTCGAACATCAATTACGGCAATGACTCCAGTCTTTATCAGATCATTTACTACCATGTGCCTGAACCGCACAGTCTTCTTCTTACCATTGAAGAGGTCATTTGATGCCATCGCTGTAGTTGTCTGGTTGTCGCAATATATCGGTACCGCCGAAATCTGCGCACCAACCAATGGAAGATCATACATGAGCTCCAGAAGCCACTCTGCTTCATCCGCTGTAGCAGCCAGTGCATAAAACTCAGATTCCATCGAGCAATGAGAGAGCATAGTCTGCTTATTTGACTTCCACGATATAGCAGCTCCATCCATGAAAAAGACGTATCCTCCTGTGGACCTTTCGCTCTCTACTTCTGAACACCAGCTTGCATCAATGAAGCCTTCCACTACTGTCGGATATCCGCTGTAGTGCAGTGCATACTTCTGAGTCCTCCTGAGATATCTTATCACTCTCTTCACAGCTTTCCATTTTTCCACACCTGGGTTGCTCGTGAATCAACTCACCATCCCTACGACAAAATCTATGTCAGGCCTTATGGCAGTTGTTGCATACATCAAACTCCCAATAACTCTTGAATACTCCAGCTGCCTGACGCTTTCCCTTGGATTTGGCTTCAGCTTCTTGTCACACATGTACGGAGTATCGATCCCTGGAAGATCCTGATATCCATAGCGTGTGAGCATCTTCTCAATATAATGAGACTGTGACTGTCATACCCCGATTTCGAGGAATCGTAGGGGCGTCCCCCGGCGTGACCGTCGTGCGGGCCTGGAGTTGCGCCCGCCCAAGGCTATTTTGTTTTGCATAACGAGCACATATTCAGAGTACGCAGATAAATTGAAACACAGATTTGAAACATGGAAAAGTTCTCTTTTTATTGATAATGAACATCTATTACAAACTCTTGAACGAGTCAGCTAATTTGTCGCACGGGCTTACAAAAGTGTTGACTCAAAATGAGATAGCAGTCATGTACATTACATCCCTTTACTAAACTTCAAAATGATAAAGACCTCCGGGCTGGATGACGGCCTTCCCACAGAGCTGCATTGTGTATTGAGTTGCAAACTCCTTCTTCAAGTACTTCAAAATGCGGCGCGATCAGGATGCGCCTATAGCTGGACTGGATCGGGAAAGATGACTTCGCCTCCTCGCTCGGTTCTCCTTAGTGCGTTGAATCTGTTTCAACGAGGGTCAGTATGTCGAAACATACTGGTGAAGGCGAGCTAACCGAACTATACCAATTAACACGTTATTTATATGAAGCATGCATATTATTTGTGGTCTTTATATCTTGCCTTAGTTTATTTACAAGTAAAGCAGCATATAAAATTTACTGAAATGAACTTGCCACCGTTCGGTGGCTTTTACCTGCCCGTCTGAACCACCTGCACAATACTTACCATGCCTTCCCTGCCACGAAGACACAAGTTAGTTTGCAACAGGTTTAAATACACACAAGGATCACTGGCTTGATTGCCATAATGGACTAGTCAAGAACAAGGATAGCATGCAACGAGAACACACGATGAACACACGATAAACACACGATGCGTTGCAAGCTATCCAGTCCGCACACGATTGACTACACACGAAGTTCCGCCCGGATCAGATCGGTGCCAGTGCCCCAGCGACCGTCCGCAGAACTTATACCCTTTTGCACAAGTTGTCCATGATCGAACACACGATGTTTACTTAAATTATCACTTCATGCAGTTGAGGCAACACGAGTACACGACAAGCAGTATTGCATGATTTCACGTTGCATAGCCTCTATGAACAATTATGCACAATACAAGGTATGTTCCATACTTAGCACAATTCATAGAAGAAGATGCATTCTAACTAAAAATTGAAGCATGTATAGAATATTTGAAACAAGCTAGCATACAATAAGATAACAGTTCACATGTTTGATTGACAAGCATAATATTCCAAGCCTATTCCCTTTTTATCTTGGTATATTTTATTATTACTTGTTATCGCTTGATCGGGGAAAAGAAGAATGCAAGATTTTTAGGTGTGAAGACTTGGAAGCAGGGCTAGCTAATCGGGATGGTAGCCACTCACTTAGTTGGTTGGAAGGGAGAAGGAAAGAGGCGCTTCAAGACTCCGCTCCTAAGCCGCCTACTGCTCGTTCACCTGCATTGCATGAACAGCTCGATCAATACCTCTTTCTCTCTTTCCAATCTCAGAATTGAAGTGCAGTTCAATGAACAAAAATAATGAAATCCATCGAAACCGTTCAAGAAAAACAAGCAAATCCAAAAACCAACTCAAAGCACGAAAGCAACAAGCGACAAAAAATCTGAGGCAACAAAAGATACAGTAGAGAGGTCCCTCCTGACTCTGTCGCTAAGTCGATCCCGGGGGCACGGTCCACTGAATATGGGGAATCAATTCCGAAGAAGCAAATCCATAACGAGGATGAGTTCTTGTTTCAATCTATCCCGATCGAACGATACCATTTGTATTCCTTAGTCGCGCTTCCCGAATCGGGGAAACGGGGCGCCACATCCTACCCAACTAATTGGAAGTTTCGTCCTGAAACTTAAGAATATAACCTACCGTTAGGGATTATTTTGTTGCGGGCGATGATCAGGAAGGTTCGGACAAGAACTAATGGTATGGCCTGGATCACCACAAGCGAGGCATAACCCAAGTCTTTTGCGACAATATCTATTAGCATGCCCTCGCTTTCCACAGAAGAGACACACTCGGCCTGCATTTCCTCTTTATTTCCCACCATCATTTGGGCGCTTTGTAGCAATATTTCCTCTCTCGTTGCCTTGGCGTTTGTGATTGTAGGTATGCACAGCGCTGGTATAAACGTGAGGATACTGCGGTTCAAGAGATAGGGCATGATTCATGACTTTCGCATTGTCTGATACTGCGAAACGACTGCATGTACATGGATGGCAAGGCGTAGACCACCTTCAAACCTTCTAGCTCGACTCGCTGCATCAGGTAAATAGGCACTAGCGAATTTGGAGAGTCGGTTGAATTCAGCGGAATATTGTTTGACTGTCATGTTGCCTTGCCTCAGTTGTGTCACATCCCAATCTCCCGCAAGCTCAAAAGTCCCCGCAGAACGTGAATTACCACGTTGCAGCTCTCCCGCAGGACAATCGTTCTCATCGGGACGTGATGTCGTACGAACCTGGAGTTGCGCTCGTACAAGGCGATGTTGACAAACACCAAAGTTATCATCGAAACGACCAAGTTGCAACGAAAGTCAAGTATTGTGTACCAAGCACACATCAGAGTAATACGCAACGAAGCTCTCGATAGGGTCCAAATGAAATGCCACAAAGGCGATTGCCTCAAAGGCGATGAAATACTCTTGCTCTTTTCTCTAGCCCACAAAGGTAATTACAGTTCATACATCATGTCTCGTTTATCCAAGCAGCGCCACTACACCTGCGTACCTGAAATAATGCCCACAAACGTGGGTTAGTACACAGCCGTACTGGTGAGCGGGGTAACCCACTCGTCTAAGCCGACACTAAGTAAAATAGTGAATGCAAACAGTTATATGGTGATCTTTCTAGTTGAATCCTAGATTCATTTCATGGCATAGGGATGACATGTTAAGGAAAGTTGTAAAGCAGTTTAAGCATGCAAGCATTCAACTCAAACCAATCTCGACAAGCAATATACAACCAACTCGAAGGAAACTAGCATGCAAACCGTCCTACTCAAAGCCCAAGCAACACGATAACAGATCGAACCATCATCCAAGCCTCAATATCCATCCTCAACCAAAGTTTACAATCCAATCTCAAAGTGCACACTCTTGCCGAGACAATGTGGCCGCGCCTACACGAAGCCAAACCAACAAAAAAAAGCAAGCCATCACTAATCTATATGAAGTCACTGGTCAAGCCATAAAGGACGTTGATCGGACTGATCAAATGCGATTCTACTCGAAACAGCGCTAAGTAGCGAACCCGCCTGAATCGCATTAAACTGTCGGCACCGCGCCCGAGGCACGTTACCAAGTTGTGTCCTCCATGGCCGAATGGTCCCGGTGCCCCGGAGCCTTCCCGTTCGAGGAGACCAAACCCCGTGCAACACAGGTTGTCCGTGACATGCAGACACCAAGTAGGTATGACGAGAGGATCGAACATTCTCGCCCCACCAAGCGATCCTAGACTCGTTCAACCAAAATATCCAACCAAATATCCATAACCATTCTTCCAACATATAGCCCAAGGCACCAAATCTCAAGTTACTCCCATAGGCACAATGCCTCTTCTCAACACAGTGTTCCAATTGGTGCAACACTCCACGCTCAGAATAATCCCATGGCACAATGCCCCAAAAGTGGCACAATGCCCGCGCCGATGCAATTATTCGGTTTCGAACCATAATTGCTTGCTTTGCAAGACAAAGCGTCCCAGTGATACTCGTGTACGGATGCACGCTCGCTCGCCCAAATTCTCGATATTCCCAATGCCTCAATGTATCATTCCAACTGTCCAAGCATAATCTCAATCATTCAACCAAATGCCCCAAATGTATAATATTCCAACTCTAGCTCCAACTATCCAACGCGAAAACCAATTCAAGCCACAATCCTATCCAAGCAAACGACGTACACTCTATGCACGCCTCAGTGTAGTGATTCCCAATGTTTCAGTCCAAGTGTTCAAGCATTTACGTGTTTTCCATATTATTAGGCATGAAGGGGTAGAGGAGAAGGGAAAGAGCCCACTCACAATGTTTGATTCCGTTAAGCATCCTGTCATGCCGATACGGTCGATCCCTTGAACACGTGGTCCGATGCAAAGCGCGATCTACTCAACTGGTATGACCGTGCGAGCAGGTCGTGCTCTCCAAATCATCCGACCGATCGGACTAAGGAAGACGACATTATCGCTCCAATCCAGCTATCTCAGTACTGCTCTGAACGAACACCTGAATCCCATCGAACTCCGCTAGCCATCTGCACATGAAACCAACTCAATCAATCCTTCTTCCCAAAATCCAACAATCAAATGTAACCAGCTATTGTTTTATTCAATCCGACTCAGCGTAACGCACCGTACGGTTGCAGGGCGTTACATAATATACCACTTAGAATCAGGTTCGTCCACGAACCGTGCTGGTACTCATTCCTATCACACGCCGCTAATCCAATCCAAAAATCTGCTCTATGCAACCCACATTATCCTGATCCTTACTCAGCATCTCACTCTGCTGAACGCTCGTACAAATTTTGTATTCCCAAATCCTCCTTGTAGCTCAATACGAATTCTTCGTATCGCTTAGTTTTGGATCGTACACATATTTAAGGCGTCCCTAAAATATATGCATTTCAGCCGAGCTTTGCGATAGCGAATTTGGACAAGTTACAAGGGTATCTTTATGTCTGAGGCATGCATTTACTTTACTCCCAACTGAACCAATCCTGATTTCCATTCCAACATATTCGCTTGAGCACTATTCTCAATTATGATAATTTTCTACCGACTAAATTAGTTCGTGTTCCAACTCAATCCATCAAACTATCTCTGAATCCTCACTAGCAACATCTCCAAATATATCTCATGCACCGAACGATCATCTCAACTGATACTACTCCAACTAGGCGACTTACCCAAATATTAAACTTTGCTTTTAGATCATCTCAGCCCAACACCTTTTCCTTAATCTCAATTCCAATACCTCACTGGGTGAACATCTATATTGAGGTTCGCGTGATCCACGAAGATCTCGCCGCCACGCCAAAGGGATAGTGTCGCCACGATTTCAACGTGGACACACTCGCCACAATTCTTAGGTTGCGCATGGAATAGTTCTTCGCGCTGCTTCCACTACCTCGAAGCTCAGGATATCACCTTTGCCTTCCGAACGAGCACGCTTCCCAGACTAAGTTCCGATGCATCTTGTAAATCTGAGGCACATCTGTCCCTTCCACTATTACAAAGATTTGATCTGAACGAGCCGCTGCTTTAACTTCACGAGCTAGTTTCACAGTCGTCAATTCATATGAATGTTATTCCCTTCTAGGGCACGACGAGTCAGAGGCGATGCCATCTACAAAAATCTGCGACTCTGAATCTCATCAGTTGACTTAGGCCAATCCCACCATCGCTCCGATCTTCCGGCTGCATCGTCAGCTGAAGGCTATCCCAAGGGTCTCTCAAATCCAACACTCAGACATATCTCCAAATATTATCGCTCACACATGCCCTCGACGCATTCCCAATGCGCCGCCTCAAGGGTCGTTCTATGGGTCTACAATAATCATCTCTGATCGGGCGGTCAAGTCGCTAGGGTCAGTTGTCCCGAAGCTACGCTCGATAATTGTAAGTCATCAAGATGGACAGTTACTATGAACCATGCTATATCTCATCTGCAAATCCGAGCCATAATCCAACCATTCCATCCGAGCGAACTTTCGAATCCGAGAAATTCATGCACTACCTCTGATGATCTGTCAACCAAACGCCGCTTAATCACTTAGAGTCTTGCTATCTATCGAAACCACAATTCAAGAACTGCGCTCGTTGAAACCGTCTTCCATCAATCCGTCATTCTGTCCTGAATCCATCAAATTTTTGAATTGCCATGCTCGTCTACTCGCACTACCAATTGCAATGATTCCCGAAACCAAAGACTTGCTCCAATTCTTATCAGTTTTGCCGCGTTCCCCAATGCACGTCCAACTTGCTCAAACAGCACAATGATTTGCTCAATTGTTGCTCCCACATATAGCTATCTTTAAAGTATGTCCTCCATAATTCTTTGCTTTTAGTTGTTGCCACAATCCGTTCACGTCTTTCCGGAGAATCCGTCTACCATCGTTGCACTATTTTGTCCAAAATTTCACTTTCGCTAAACCTGAGTCGACTTCTCGAGCAGCAATATCCAAAATCCTTCAAGCCCTTTCAAATCCATCGCATTGCCCCTCCAAACCAAGATCGTGTTTCATTGCTCAACCAACAGCTCCAATGTGTTTCCAAAATCCGTAGTCCGTGCTCGCTATCCTCCTATTCACCCATCGCTTCGCTCAAGCGTATCCCAACCATTCGTTCCTTATGCTCAACTCTCTCTGCATCTATGAATGCTCTACCGAACTTCCAAATCGTGCAAGCGAACTCTGATATTCAGCTTCCCATCCGAACAATCCAACTTGTTTCAAATACTTTGTCTGCCTCAATCCTTTCAAATTTCCAAACACACTTTCCATTGCTTGTTCCGATCTCGTCCATCTCTTAAGCCCAACTATACTTTCATTTGCACATGTCCGTTCTCGATTGCTCAACTCAATATTCGCTTGCTCTATTTTTCATTCTTTCCAATTCGACCGATGTCCACCAACCAACTTATATTCCTGTTACCCGAGTTCGTTCAGGCAATTTCAATCGATGTCCATCCAAAATACTTTTAATGCCTTGCTCACTATGTGGTATCCCATATACCACTCTAAATCAAGTCGCTACTCGCATCACGATTCCTTTGCACTAATCCGATATCCGTTCGAACCATCCCTTATGTGTGATCCTACCATTCCCAACTTAAGTCTGACACAAAAACTCAGCCAATGCTTTAACTATCCAACTCTTTCCATCAATCTCGCTATGCAACTTGTGCTATGTTCCATTCTCAATGCTTCCAGCTATTCTCAAACCGTCTGATACTTTCGTAACATGAGCAATCCCGTACATCGAGCTCTCTTCCAAGTAATCCAACCCAATACCCAACTGTTCCACACATTTGTTGTACGAGCAACTCGTACAAATTTATCCTGATATTCCCAAGCTAAACTCAAACCTGCTCAACCGATGCGCCACACGAGCAACTCGTGCAACGATCCATTTTCATCCAATGCTTCTACTCACAACATGCCGCATAACCAATCTCGTCTGCCAACCAACTGATCCACTGATACAATCAGAAACTCCCGAACGACAAGCCAAGCCAACCCAACCCAACGACAGCTCTCAACTTGCTGCACAAATGCAACAACGACACCCAACTTGCTACACGAATGCAACAACGCCTAACGAGCGATCTAACAAAAACCAACAAAAGCAATGCAACAAAGCACAACATGCAGCCACAACCAGCAATATATAGACTTATTGCATGAAACATCCAATGCAGCACTGAGTAGAGTCAAGAGCTAGACGACACGCGGAAGCTATTTAGAGTTTGTGATGAAGCGAAGGATCAAGTCCGAGAAAATGAACCAGGCGCTCTGATACCAATTATCACGTCCCAATCTCCCGCAAGCTCAAAAGTCCCCGCAGAACGTGAATCACCACGTTGCAGCTCTCCCGCAGGACAATCGTTCTCATCGGGACGTGATGCCGTACGAGCCTGGAGTTGCGCTCGTACAAGGCGATGTTGACAAACACCAAAGTTATCATCGAAACGACTAAGTTGCAACGAAAGTCAAGTATTGTGTACCAAGCACACATCAGAGTAATACGTAGCGAAGCTCTCGATAGGGTCCAAATGAAATGCCACAAAAGGGATTGCCTCAAAGGCGATAAAATACTCTTGCTCTTTTCTCTAGCCCACAAAGGTACTTACAGTTCATACATCATGTCTCGTATATCCAAGCAGCGCCACTACACCTGCGTACCTAAAATAATGCCCACAAACGTGGGTCAGTACACAGCCGTACTGGTGAGCGGGGTAACCCACTCGTCTAAGCCGACACTAAGTAAAATAGTGAATGCAAACAGTTATATGGTGATCTTTCTAGTTGAATCCTAGATTCATTTCATGGCATAGGGATGACATGTTAAGGAAAGCTGTAAAGCAGTTTAAGCATGCAAGCATTCAACTCAAACCAATCTCGACAAGCAATATACAACCAACTCGAAGGAAACTAGCATGCAAACCGTCCTACTCAAAGCCCAAGCAACACGATAACAGATCGAACCATCATCCAAGCCTCAATATCCATCCTCAACCAAAGTTTACAATCCAATCTCAAGGTGCACACTCTTGCCGAGACAAGGTGGCCGCGCCTACACGAAGCCAAACCAACAAAAGAAAAGCAAGCCATAACTAATCTATATGAAGTCACTGGCCAAGCCATAAAGGACATTGATCGGACTGATCAAATGCGGTTCTACTCGAAACAGCGCTAAGTAGCGAACCCGCCTGAATCGCATTAAACCGTCGGCACCGCGCCCGAGGCACGTTACCAAGTTGTCTCCTCCATGGCCGAATGGTCCCGGTGCCCCGGAGCCTTCCCGTTCGAGGAGACCAAACCCCGTGCAACACAGGTTGTCCGTGACATGCAGACACCAAGTAGGTATGACGAGAGATCGAACATTCTCGCCCCACCAAGCGATCCTAGACTCGTTCAACCAAAATATCCAACCAAATATCCATAACCATTCTTCCAACATATAGCCCAAGGCACCAAATCTCAAGTTATTCCCATAGGCACAATGCCTCTTCTCAACACAGTGTTCCAATTGGTGCAACACCCCACGCTCAGAATAATCCCATGGCACAATGCCCCAAAAGTGGCACAATGCCCGTGCCGATGCAGTTGTTCAGTTTTGAACCATAACTGCTCGCTTTGCAAGACAAAGCGTCACAGTGATACTCGTGCACGGATGCACGCTCGCTCGCCCGAATTCCCGATATTCCCAATGCCTCAATGTATCATTCCAACTGTCTAAGCATAATCTCAATCATTCAACCAAATGCCCCAAATGTATAATATTCCAACTCTAGCTCCAAATATCCAACGCGAAAACCAATTCAAGCCACAATCCTATCCAAGCAAACGACGTACACTCTATGCACGCCTCAGTGTAGTGATTCCCAATGTTTCAGTCCAAGTGTTCAAGCTTTTACGTGTTTTCCATATTATTAGGCATAAAGGGGTAGAGGGGAAGGGAAAGAGCCCACTCACAATGTTTGATTCCGTTAAGCATCGTGTCCTGCCGATACGGTCGATCCCTTGAACCCGTGGTCCGATGCAAAGCGCGATCTACTCAACTGGTATGACCGTGCGAGCAGGCCGTGCTCTCCAAATCATCCGACCGATCGGACTAAGGAAGACGGCATTATCGCTCCAATCCAGCTATCTCAGTACTGCTCTGAACGAACACCTGAATTCCATCGAACTTCACTAGCCATCTGCACATGAAACTAACTCAATCAATCCTTCTTCCCAAAATCCAACAATCAAATGTAACCAGCTATTGTTTTATTCAATCCGACTCAGCGTAATGCACCGTGCGGTTGCCGGACGTTACAAGTTGCACGAACTCATTCTCCATATGACGTCGTACTGGAGGGGGTATAAACTCCTCTTCAAACGCGGCACGAAAAGTCGTCCACGAGATCGCCTCCTCTCCATGGTCAAATTGAAGAGATCGTCGATGCACGTCCCACCAATCGTGCGCGTTGAGGCAGAGCTGTAGTTGCGCGCATGCGACACGTTTCTCTTCGGGGACCTCTAGCAGAGAGAAGTGGTCTTCAAGTTCGGCCAACCAATCTAGAGCCACGATTGGGTCCTCAGTCCCGTTGAATGGAGTATTGCAGACTTTCTTGAAGTGGCCAAAGTCAAAGGCAGTCACATGCCTCGTCCTTGGAATTGGCGGCGTCTCAACTTCAAGCACGGGCTGCTCCACCGGAGTCGCTGCTGTTGCCGCGGAATGGTTGGAGGCCAAAGTCTGCACGATCTGTTGCAGGGTATCTACCTGCTTCTGTTGGACTGAGAATCGAGCTTCTATATTGTCTTGAAACTTGAGCTGACTCTCCTCCGCTCGCTTCTCGGCCCGTTCGTAGCGAGCTTCATCCCTTTGTTGGTTTGCCTCCAACATCCGCAACATTTGCTGGATGGGATCGACGCGAGACATGGCTCGCTGGCTTCGCGAACTTCCCGAAGTACCCGAACTACTTTCTTGGCCTTGCGTTTTGTCCGGTGCTAGCGTTGAGGATTGCGCTGGTGCCATTCCTTCAAAAGAAGGTAAATTATATTATGATCATAATGTATTATGGACTTATTGCATGAACGTATCTCATTTTTGCCTAACGCGTTCAAGAGTTCGTATATGAATTTGATCGTTAAAGGAACTTTTCCAGTGCGAGAAGGAACTTTGAAGCTGTGCCCTGATACCAACATGTCACGCCCCGATTTCGAGGAATCGTAGGGGCGTCCCCCAGCGTGACCGCCGTGCGGGCCTGGAGTTGCGCCCGCACAAGGCTATTTTGTTTTGCATAACGAGCACATATTCAGAGTACGCAGATAAATTGAAACACATATTTGAAACATAAAAAAGTTCTCTTTTTATTGATAATGAATATCTATTACAAACTCTTGAACGAGTCAGCTAATTTGCCGCACGGGCTTACAAAAGTGTTGACTCAAAATGAGATAGCAGTCATATACATTACATCCCTTTACTAAACTTCAAAATGATAAAGACCTCCGGGCTGGATGACGGCCTTCCCACGGAGCTGTATTGTGTATTGAGTTGCAAGCTTCCTTCTTCAAGTACTTCAAAATGCGGCGCGATCAGGATGCGCCTACAGCTGGACTGGATCGGGAAAGACGACTTCGACTCCTCGCTTGGTTCTTCTTAGTGCGGTGAACCTGTTTCAACGAGGGTCAGTGTGTCAAAACATACTGGTGAAGGCGAGCTAACCGAACTATACCAATCAACACGTTATTTATATGAAGCATGCATATTATTTGTGGTCTTTCTATCTTGCCTTAGTTCATTTACAAGTAAGCAGCATATAGAATTTACTGAAATAAACTTGCCACCGTTCGGTGGCTTTTACCTGCCCGTCTGAACCACCTGCACAATACTTACCATGCCTTCCCTGCCACGAAGACACAAGTTAGTTTGTAACAGGTTTAAATACACACGAGGATCACTGGCTTGATTGCCATAATGGACTAGTCAAGAACAATGATAGCATGCAACGAGAACACACGATAAACGCACGATGCGTTGCAAGCTATCCAGTCCGCACACGATTGACTACACATGAAGTTCTGCCCGGATCGTATCGGTGCCAGTACCCCAGCGACTGTCCGCAGAACTTATACCCTTGTGCACAAGTTGTCCATGATCGAACACACGATGTTTACTTAAATTATCACTTCATGCAGTTGAGGCAACACGAGTACACGACAAGCAGTATTGCATGATTTCACGTTGCATAGCCTCCATGAACAATTATGCATAATACAAGGTATGTTCCATACTTAGCACAATTCATTGAAGAAGATGCATTCTAACTAAAAATTGAAGCATGTATAGAACATTTGAAACAAGCTAGCATACAATAAGATAACAGTTCACATGTTTGATTGACAAGCATAATATTCCAAGCCTATTCCCTTTTTATCTTGGTATATTTTATTATTACTTGGTATCGCTTGATCGGGGAAAAGAAGAATGCAAGATTTTTAGGTGTGAAGACTTGGAAGCAGGGCTAGCTAATCGGGATGGTATCCACTCACTTAGTTGGTTGGAAGGGAGAAGGAAAGAGGCGCTTCAAGACTCCGCTCGTAAACTGCCTACTGCTCGTTCACCTGCATTGCATGAACAGCTCGATCAATACCTCTTTCTCTCTTTCCAATCTCAAAATTGAAGTGCAGTTCAATGAACGAAAACAATAAAATCCATCGAAACCGTTCAAGAAAAACAAGCAAATCCGAAAATTAACTCAAAGCACGAAAGCAACTAGCGACAGCGAAATCTGAGCCAACAAAAGATACAGCGGAGAGGTCCCTCCTGACTCTGTCGCTAAGTCGATCCCGGGGGCACGGTCCACTGAATATGGAAATCGATTCCGAAGAAGCAAATCCATAACGAGGACGAGCTCTTGTTTCAATCTATCCCGATCAAACGATACCATCTGTATTCCTTAGCCGCACTTCCCGAATCGGGGAAACGGGGCGCCACAGTGACAACGCCACTCCAGTGTCTGTCCGGATGATCTTTATCCCCATGATAACATCAGCTTCCCCTAAGTCCTTCATACTGAACTTAGATGAGAGGAACTTCTTTGTCTCAGTGACACGTGCTAGATCCGTACCCAGGATTAGCATTTCGTCCACGTATAGACAAACGATGACTCCTCTTCCGTCAGCGAACTTAGTGTAAACGCACTTGTCCGTTTCACTGACCCTGTAGCCGTTTGATCTTATGACTTTATCAAACTTCTCGTGCCATATCTTGGGAGCTTGCTTCAGATCGTATAATAATTTTACCAACTTGTAGACTTTGTCTTCAAGCCCTTTGATGATAAATCCTTCTGGTTGTTGCATGTAAATCTCTTCGGTCAATTCTCCATTCATGAATGCTGTCTTAACATCTATCTAATGAATGACTAGCTTGTGTATTGCACTTAGAGCAATCAACATCCTGATGGTCGTCATCCATGCTACTGGAGCATATGTGTCAAAGTAGTCGATCTTCTGCTTTTGAGAAAATTCCTTAGCAACCAGTCTTGCCTTGAACTTGTCAATAGTTCCATCGGCCTTCATCTTCTTCTTGAAGATCCACTTGCATCTGATATGTTTTGCTCCTTCAGGTAGATCGACCAACACCCAAGTATTATTGGAGGTTATTGATTCATACTCATCATTGATAGCCTATTTCCAGAAGACAATATCTTTGGTCTTCACTACCTCATCATAGGTAAGCGGATCTGCTTCCACATGATAGATGACAAAATCTTCTCCGAAGTCCTTCTGTCTCCTCACCCGCTTAGTTCTCGGTTCTGCGAGTACTGGTTCGAACGTTGTTTCTGGAATGACAACTTCTTCATGTACTATATCTTCTTTGGAAGCTTCAGCCTCCTGTGCACCCACACTATTCTCCGGAATATCCGTGATAATAATGTTCTTGTGCCTTGCAAATTTATCTTCAAAGAATTCTGCGTCGCGAGATTCAATGATATGATTTGATTCTATATTAAGAAACCTCCGAGCATCACTCTTCTCAGCATAACCCAAGAAGATGGTCTTCGTTGTCCTCGTACCCAGTTTCTGAATCTTCAAGTCCGGGAGCTTCACATATGCTAGACACCCACACACTCGAATAACATTCAAGTTGGGTCTGAATTTAAACCAGAGTTCATGAGGAGTGATATCGGATGTTGCGTACGGCACTCTGTTCAGGATGAACGTAGCCGTCAACGCAGCTTCTCCCCAGAAGCAGTTTGGAAGACTCGTAGTTAACAGCATTGAGTTTATCATTTATGTCAACGTCCTGTTCTTCCTCTCAGCTACTCCATTTGATTAAGGAGAATATGGAGCAGTGGTCTCATTGACAATTCCATGTTCTTTGCAGAACGATGTGAATTCAATAGACCTATACTCTCCGCCTCGATAACTTTTAAGTCTCTTGAGTTGTTGCCTTATCTGACGTTCAGCTTCAACCATGAACTTCTCGAATGTTTCATCCTTTGACTTGAGTAGATAGACGAACGCATACTTCGAGTAGTCATAGATGAATGTAGTAAAATACTTCATCTTGGCCTTTGTGGAGAACTGTTTGAAGTCACAGATATCTGAGTGCACCAATTCCAGAAGATCTGTGCTTCGGTTAACCCGTTTGAACAACTTTTTGGTGATCTTTGTCTGTGCACAGACCTCACACTTCTCCACCTCCTTACCCCCACATTTGGAGATAAGCCCTAGACTAGACATCTTGTTTATTCTTTTACAATGAACATGTCATAGTCTATTGTGCCATAACTCAAGAGAATAACCAGAAAAAGCGACTGCATTTATCATTGTAGCAGGAGTTACAAGTTAAAGTTTGAACATCCCTTCGTTACAAAAAGCTTTTTTGAAGTATGTTCCTTTGAAAGACATCATCATCTGTCCAGCATTAATGTTCATCCTCAAGCCTACGTTACAGAGCAGACTTCCTGAGACCAGATTCTTGGCTATCATTGGTACATGCTTCACATCCTGAAGCGTCAGGGACTTCCCCGAAGTCAGGTTCAGTACCACTGTTCTGGTCCCTAGAACTTTAGCTTGTGCCTGGTTCACCACCATAACCTTCTCAGATGTAGGCTTGTAGGTGGTGAACAACTCCTTCTTTGAGCAAATATGGCAGGATGCGCCGGTGTTCACCCACCAGTTAGAGTCGACACCAGTCGTGACAACCTGTGCAATCATAGCAACCTTGTTAGGCTCACCTTGCTCTGTCTGTTTGGGCTTGGATCTGCATTCACTCCGGTAGTGGCTCTTCTTGCCACAATTGAAGCAAGTCACTTCGGACTTGGGCTTTGTCTTCGGTTTGAACGAAGCCGATTTCACCTTCATATGGTTGAATTCCTTCTTTTTCTTGTTGTGAGAAGCCTTCTGCTTCCCTTTGGAATCACCAAGCATGCACCAAGTTGGCTTTTGCCAACTGTTTGGACAGGAAATCCAACTTCAGTTGTCCCCTGGCCTCATCTTCAATGTGAATCTAGAGAAGAAGATCTTCGAGCTGGATCTCCATCTTCTTACGGTACATGTCAGTCTTGAACCTGAACCAGCCTGGAGGAAGCTTGGTGACGATAGCCCCCACTATGAACTTATCTTCCTACTTCATGCCCTCTTCCTCCAGCTTCTACTACATCTTCAGACGTTTCTTGACTTGCGTCAGCATTACCTTCTCGTCTTCAAATTGCAAAGTGAATTTTTTTTCAACGAGATAGATTTTAGACATCTTTTTATCGGTTTTGTAATGCTTCTCAAGAGCTTCCCAGACGTCCTTCGCCTTCTCTTTCTTGCTATAAGACTCTGCCATCGTGTCCTCTATGACATTGAGGATCAATAGCCTGTAGAGGTCGTTGTCTTCTTTTCACTTGTTGTGCGCATCCTGCGTCACACCAACTTCAAGTTCTCTTCCATCTTCAGGGATGGTAGGTTCTGGATCAACCAACGCATAAGCAACTTTGACAAGATGAAGATTCAGAGAGATCTTCCTCTTCCAAATGTTGTAGTGTTTGCCATCAAACTTCTCAAGCTTGTGAAAGCTAGTATCGAGAAGGTTTGGTTTGTTCTCCATCTTACTCGGATCTTGCTTTGAGATTGTTAATCCCAAGACTTAATCAAAGATGATAGAACCAGAAGTGAAGTCGAGATCAGGAGTTCACACAAGAGTTCCCTTCCTGATATCTCTCGATCCAACAAGAAGACAATATAAAGGACCTGATTACAACTTGAAACAAGATAATAAATGAATCAGAGAAAACTATCTTCTTGTTCTTTCGTGCAATCGCAGTTACAAACTGACAGAACAAAGTTACAACTCACAGAAGAGAGGAGAAAGAAGAAGAAGAATAGGCATTGCTTGCTGGGGTGATAAATATCACCGTTGCTCAAAGCAAGATTCGCCCCACACGATCTTCTCCCAGGAACTAGCAAGTTCACGAAGAACTTCTGGAATGCTCGCTGTCACCTCTGTCTGGACTCACGCGAACTCCCTGGACTCCAATGGTGGCGGCAACAACAACTCTCTTCGTATCCTCTTTTTCGAAGTAAGTCCTCATAGAGACACAAAGAGAGTATTTTTAGGGAGAGGGTAAAAACCCTAGCCACCCAACAGTTACGAAAAGATAGAAACAAATTAATTATGAATCCCTAAAAGATAGGCACGTATTAATTTTAAATCTCTCAAAAAACAAATCCGAATAACAGACCGTATCTTTCTATAACCGTTCAAATATATTCGCAGCAACAGCGCATGCGGCAACGCAAGCCGCAACGCATGCAACCCGCCCATGCATCTCACGCACAAGCGCCTGCGCCGATGCTAAGTGCAAAGTGCACCAACAAAGTGCCACTATGCGCCCTTGAGCCCGAGCCCGAGCCCGAGTCAGAGTCCAAGTCGCTAAGCCCCTTTAGGGCTTAGCTCATATGGAATAAATTCCAAGAGAATGACAAAAGCATAAATGCTTTCATTAAGGAGTTAATCCTTCTTCATTCTAATAAAATATTCCCACATGGCACCCATGTGCCTCACCACACCCCATGTACACACCTCAACACAAGCAAAGCATTATATTGAGATACCCACTTGGTGGTGTAGCCAATGTGGGACTATCTTTCATAGTCCAAAGGCAAAAACACCAACATAATTTTTGGGAGTGACAAACTTGTAATTATCAATAGTAAAAATTTGGGCTGTCATGAGTTATTTTTGTAGTGCCTTATCAAGAGCCTTTTGTAAATGGAGACTTTTATTCGGTTTTCAAATCAAGGTTGACATTGGTTAGCCAAACAAAACTTGGAAACTTAGTACCAAACAGATATAAATTTCCTTTTTATGAGCCTCACTTTTGCAGTGTTTCAAGCTTCCGAATCCTAAATTATTTTGGCTAAATTGCAACTTGATACTCTCAACTGTTCAAGTTTTTCAACTTGATATCCTAAACTTTGATAGGATTCAGCTTAATAACATCAAATATTAAATTTTTTTATGTTGGTATCATCCATCAGATAGGGTTAACTATACCGTTCATGCTCCGATTTTGAAATATCGCTAAGTCACCACCGGACGTGATGTCGTACAAGTCTAAATTGTACTTGTATAAGATGTGTTTGTGTATGCGACAGAGTTACGCAGAGAAATTGAATAACACATGACATATATGAAGATAATTCTTTTTTATTGATCATTCACATTTGGATACATATCATAGTAAGGGATGTCGTACGTACTTTCAACTTGAAGAACAAAATGAGATTACATCGTTTCATACATTACATCCATTTACTAGAAACAAAATATATAGACACATTTGGCAAAAGTCTTCGAATCACAACTTGAAGCTTCAAATGGGACTATGCACACGCTTCCGTTGATGGGCGAGATGGGCCTTCAGCTCCTCACGACGCCTCCTTAATTCGCAGAACCTGTGGAGACGTGTGTCAACACATTTGAAATGTCCTAGTGAGGATTTGTTAACCCAACACAACAAATCAACATGGTATTCATGTGAAGGCAAGCATTATTATTATATGGTCTTTCTATCTTGCCTTAGTTCGATTTATAAAGCATGTGATAGAAAAATAACAACAGAATAATTGGTTTCACCAAAATGGTGATTCTTACCCACGACCGACTTATTTTTTCCATGCACAGATCTTACCATGTTCTTCCATGTGGACAAGACATTATTAGCTAAATAGTTTAAATATATATGAGGGTCACTGGCACCACAAGACATCTTAGATTTCGAATGAGACGACGATCATTCCAGTCCGGATAGCTTGTCCTATTGGAAGCTCCGAATCACACAGTGCTAGGACTTCAGCTAGCAATGTTCCCCCTATGTCGAATCGGCTCTGGTGCTCCTTTATTTTGACACATGACAAAACTTGATTGGATGGTGAATATACATCTTAGTTTTTGTGGGTGAACAAAAATGGACTCATTTACATAGAGAGGATAGCAAAATGGCACTTAGAAACTTCGGGCATAGATATTAACATAAAATTGAATAAGTGACCGAACTCAACTGGCTCTTGTGGCCAGTGAGAAGAGGTATAACCTCCTTGGCTAGGCAGACGGTCTCGGGATCAAACCGCAGGGGAGGTGTGGGGCAGTGGGCCCAAATGGGATACAACGCATCGTGCACAAAGTCCCGTGCGTATCGTCGGACATCTAAAAAAAGTTGAATAAGTGAAAATGTAAGGAAGTTGAAGGTATTTTAGTGCAAAATTAGCCCAAAATTTTTAATAATTCTAATTCACTAAGGAACTGTTTGGTTCGCGAATTTGTAGCATGGAAATGCCAAAATTCGGATTTTTAACCACTTCATGTGTTTGGTTGGATGATTTGCAGATAAATTTTACTTTAATTTGATATGAACATTAAATCTTGTTTGCCACAAAATCGAAGTCTTTACATCGAATTTTTTTTTCCCTCCGAATTAGAGCGTGGAAGTAGAAAATTCTTATTCTCACTTCGCACGTTTGGTTGGAGGACCACTTCTTCTCTATTTTAACAAAAAGAAGATTTATTATATGTCTCGTTTGGTTTGTGGAATGATGCCAATGGAAATGAGCTTGAAAGAAAATTGATTCCTAAGGAAAGGAAATTAGGAGAGGGCGAATTACAATTTCCTAAATGAAAGGAAAGAACAAAGAATTGGTTTCATTTTTTCGAACCAAACGAGACCTAAATGTCACTTAAACAAAATGTTACACTTTTCCAATCACTTCAATAACCAACAAAACATCAAAAGTTAGGATTTTTCACTATTGACCTCCACTTTTTCAAAAATATCCAACCAAATACTTTGTTTCACTTCACGACAATTCAAGGTATGTAAAAGGGCGGACGGCCCGGAACCCGGCCCGGTCAAACCCGGTCCGGTCCGCTCCCCCACTAGTCCGGGTTGGATTGGAGGATCCGACCCGCAAGCCCGGCCCGATCTCGGCTTTTTTCGGGCCGGATCCAATTCAGTTGGTCCGGTCGGGCCGGTCCGGACCGGCCCGGTTTAGGCCCGGCCCTGACCGGCCAGGTTCAGGTCCGGTCAAGTCCGGTTCGGCTGAGTTTTATTTTTTTATTTTTTGGATATATCCGTTGGGGGGTATTTTGGTAATACCTCCATTTTAGTGGCTGTTTTTTTTGAACATTTTAGAAATATTTTGGTCATTTTGCTAAAAAAAACTTATAAATTTCAACTTGAACTTATTAACATATAAGTTGTTTCATATAGACTATATATAAAATATATATAAATAAACGTAAAAAAAAAAGGACATGTCCGGTCCGACCGTGAACCGGTCCGGACCCAGACCGGTTCGACCCGGTCCACCGCAGATCGGATCACGGGTCCAGACTGGATCCGATGTCAAGCCGACCGGACTGGCCCGGCCCGACCCGCTCTCTCCATCGGATTGGGTCCGAACTGATCCAAATTCGGTCAAAACCGGTCAAACCGGACTGCGAACCGGATGGTCCGACCCAATAGACATCTTGATCGACAATGCTCAAAATGTCGATTTCTGTAAGCATTTCGCCGAAGCCCTAAACACGCAAATCCAGAAATAATATTCCCACATCCGAAGCCAAACGGGTTGGATCCGAAAGCACCTTTCACTCGAATCCTGACCTAGAAGAATCATCCTCATCAACAAAACACCACAAGCTCTTTGGAGTGAAAAAAAATGGCGGCTTCCGTCGAAATCCACGGCTTCTTCCAGCTCCTTCGCCAGCATCCTCCCCTCGCCGGACGCGCAAGCCGCCGACCGTTGTCCGTCCGCGCCGCCTCCGATGCGGCGACGGCGGCCCCGGTGGCCGATTCCATTGGAGCGGCGTCGGAGCGGACCGTCGTCCGGCTGGGGCTTCCCAGCAAGGGGAGAATGGCCGAAGAAACCCTAAATCTCCTCAAAGTAATGATTAAATTTATTAAGTTTCTCTTCTTCTTCTTCTTCTTCTTCTTTCTCTCTCTAACAATTTTTTGTTTTTTTTTGTGATTAGAATTGCCAGCTGACGGTGAGGCAGGTGAATCCGCGCCAGTACGTAGCTGATATTCCTCAGGTGATTCTTTTATTTAACAAAACGGGTTTGGTCAAGTCGGACACGTACCGGACACTCCAAGTACACTAGGAAATGCCTAAATCAATGACGTTTCCATATGCATTCTTTGTATCTTTTCGTATTTGTGCCGGTAGTGTGATGCAGATAGTGATAAGTGTTAATTTCAGTTTTAGGTGCATTCTCATTTAATTGTACAAATAGAGCTATATATCAAAAAGAAAAAAAATGAAAAAAGAAGAAGTTGTCTTTGATTCCATAACAAGTTAAAGGTTTCATTCTAAGGAACCATTGGCAATCAAAAGTATTTGAAAGTTGGGAAGTTAGGTTGTATTTAGTTTGGTGGAAAGGAAAGGATATTGAAACTATTTCGTGTAGGGATTGTTGTAGAGGTCTATGTTTTGCTTTCAGTTCACTCACTTTCGCCAACGTGTTTCTTTGGAGTTTAGAAATTCTAGAGAAAGTGACATTCGAGCTAAAAAAGTTGCATTCTTTTTGCTAGTAACTAGAATACAAAAAGTAGAGCAATGTGATCACATGTGAATATTTTGTTTACCATATTAATTGTTACAATCATTATTTCGAATAAAGCTAATAATAAATGCTGGCCCTTCTATTTTTCCCTTCAGTTTCTACCCTTTCGGATGGAAACTAGATGTCCCTACTTTCCTTTTTTTTTTTTTTCTTGACGTGGCATAAAGTTTCTAAACTTAGTTTCCGAGAACCAAACAACACGCCATGTGGAAACTAGAACTTTCCACTAGTTTCCTAGTCTCAGTGTTAGTTTCAGGTTGCCAAATACCAGTCATTTTATTAACTCATCGCATAAAACCAATTTGTGAACTTGCTTTGTAATCCACTGAAATCTAGTTACAGCTATTTGGTTACATATATCAAATAGAAACCTCATTTTCGTATATTACTCGATCTTCAAGGTTTTGTTGTTGTTGTACTCGGATCTTCAAGGTTTACTCACTATATAAACTATATGACATTCAGTTGTGTAACATTATTTTGTAGCTCTCTAATATGGAGGTTTGGTTTCAACGGCCGAAAGATATTGTTCGTAAGTTACATGCTGGGGACCTAGACCTAGGTATCGTAGGTCTTGACACTTTCAGTGAATATGGACAGGTAAGCTTGTAAGATATTGTAGTTGGTTCTTTTAATTCTTCCACTTCTCTAACAGTATGTTTTATGTTCCACCTTTAAATTATGTATGATGGTAAATGGTAAATTCACAATTTGATACTTGACCTTCATATGACAACCTTTTTCTGTTTGTGCATCTATGAAAAAGGGAAATAGAATTTAGTAACAATAACAGTAGGTCATGCTCTTTTGAGATTATAAAATTAACAATAGGGGTTCTGGATAGATATTTTAAAACAATTGATCGATCCTTGAGCTGCATTGGATCATGCTCTATTGAGATTATAAAAATAACAGTAGGTCAATTGTAAAATATCTATCCAGAATACCTTTAGTTGTGGTCCTTCCATCCAGTTCTCAAGTATATGTAATCAAGGATAAAGTTGTCATGAACATAGGAGAGATTTATGCATCAATATCAGTTAGGTCCAATGTAATAAAATGGGATTAATTAACTTTTCATGAACATAGGAAAGACTACACAAAATTACCATGTGGTCTTCTCTTGCGAGTTTGAGCAGGCATTTTGCTAAGCAAATTTGAGGGAAAGTAAGAAAGAACAATACATATGCTGAAACATGCTTGCATTAATGAGATCAACAGATTCTATGCAAAACTAGGTACACTAAAACAAGGAATATGATATTACTATGCTCCAAAGTTGGCACAACTAGGTACCTCATATGATTCTGATCATGTAAACATCTTCATGTTGCTAGTAAGTTGTAGGAATTTTGTATGTTTTGTCTATAGTTCCTTGTGTTATGAGATGCTTTAGATGCCCTAGTCGATTTCAATGCTTTCTGTCTTTTTTCACAGGAAAGTGAGGATTTAATAATAGTTCATAATGAGCTAAAGTATGGAGATTGCCGTTTATCTATTGCAGTAAGTACATTGTCAGCTTAACTCACTCTCTGAGATGAGCATTTTGAAAACTTGATATTTAAAATTACTAATGGAAATGATTACATGTTCGGCATGTTAGATTCCTATGTATGGCATTTTCGAAAATATAAACTCCCTACAAGATCTAGCGCAAATGCCTCACTGGACAAAGGAAAGACCCTTACGAGTTGCAACTGGATTTACATATGTATGGTAGCTCCTCATTTCATCTACTTGTTTTTACTAACAATAGGTGCTTAAATATTGAACATCACAAATTTCTCTTCTCACAGCTGGGGCCTAGATTTATGAAAGAGAAAGGTATGAAGCATGTCATCTTCTCCACAGCTGATGGAGCACTTGAGGCAGCACCTGCTGTAAGAACTTTCTTAACTTGCATCCTATGGAGGAAAAAAATGTATCCGTCTTAGAAAAAGAAGATAGAGATATTTATCTCTCTGAGTAATAACCTTTTCTTATCTTACGGTAGTTTTGTATCAACTTTTGCAATTACAACTTCATTGGTATTTATCTTTTCTAAAGCCTTCAAATGCTTTCCTGTACCTTGTTTTTTTCTTCCTTCTGTATTGCTGGGATCTGCAATTTACCTTTTTTTGGAGTGCCATTATTGGTCATCATGATTGCAAGTTGGAGAAGTGCTTATGGTGAGATATGACCATACAGTACTCTCAAAATTGAAAAGATATTATATGAGACTAGAAGATCACCATGCTTTATGGCTCAAAATATTGCAAATTTAAGAAGCATTTCAAAAAAGAAGAAGATGAAAAATAGCATCTTTGAATCTGGAATGTAGCGATACATTAAATACATGTTTAATGGAGACTGTTAAATATACCCATAAGGAGTTATAGATATCGTAGTTGAAGAGATTGCTGGGAGCAGCGTACATTAGAGAGAACATGAATTCAGGTTGTATAGAATGAGTTTAGTAGTTGTTAATACTATAAATGTCCCTTGATAGAGCTGAATGGAACAAAATGGATTCATGTTACTGGCCCAAACGGCTTAAGGCTCTGTTGTTGTTTATAGCTGCAGGCTTCGTCTTATGTATCACTTGATACTGCGACATGGTTATCTGGTGGATGAAATATACTTGCTATATTGTTTTGACAAACAACTGTAATCGAATTATTAAAGGTCATGCTTACGACGACGACAACGACAAAGCCTTTATCACAGTTTAGCAAATGCCATATCCTTTGTTAGTGCCTCAAGCAAAGTTTGTTTGTCTACCCCTAGCTAGAGCAGCTCCTTTAATTAATACTCTTATCACTCAAAACTGGTGCATGTTTTGATCTAAGTTGCCATGTAGAATGAAAGGTCATTCATTCATGCTTCGTATAATTAATTTTTCTGAACTACTTTGCTTTTCATTTATCAAACTATAGTTTGCAATTATATTTTAAATTGATTTATTTTATTTAGAACTCATTCCTGGGAGTATTATATTGCCTTCTGATAAGTGTGTGTTTGTGTGTACAAGTACAGCACAATTCTAGGTAACATACATACTGCCTCGAGCTACCATGAAAACATGAATTCTATCACTGTTTGGAATGTTGGGTATGATAATCTTAGTTCCTATAAGAATGTATAATCAAGTCACATCTTTTCATCAATTGAAAATTGTGTTCAAGTTTCAATTAGCAAATAAACTGAAAACTTCCCTGGCAATTTATATATCTTGATGAATTCCAATCATGATATTTACTCTCCTTCCCAAAAACTATGATCATTCTCTCCTGCTTATCTGTTCTCTTGTTTCCTCAGATGGGCATATCTGATGCTATTCTGGACCTTGTGAGTAGTGGGACGACTTTGCGAGAAAACAACCTGAAAGAAATCCACGGTGGTGTTGTGTTAGAAAGCCAAGTAAGTTCTGGAATGTGTTCAAGGCTTTAGCAAAGTAGAAAGCCAGCGTTCTTTACCATTGACAGGGAAGGTTTTAAGTTTGACTAATTAAAAGCCATGCAGGCTGTACTTGTTGCAAGCAAGAAATCCTTGATTCAGCGTAAAGGTGTACTGGACATTACTCATGAGATTCTTGAAAGGCTAGAAGCACACCTGAGGGCAGCTGCACAATTTACGGTATATGGACAATTAATTATACCATAATCAAGTACCATCACAGTGCGATGTTATGATTCGTGAATTGGATTTATATCTTTGAAATGAAAGGTGACTGCACACATGAGGGGAAGAGATGCTGAACAAGTGGCAGAAAAGATTCATAGCCAGCCATCTTTAACTGGTTTGCAGGTAAAAGTCGAGGACAAGTTGAAAGTACAATTTTAATTTCTCCTGATGTATTGTGCTTGCTTTTGAGTATTAATTTTGCATAGTTCATTCCGTGATACTATAGTCCTCTTGATATATATATATATATATATATATATATATATATATATATATAAGGCCAGTCATTATCTCCTGTTGCTATTCTTGGGCTACTAGCATCAAGACCCCTTCCCATTTAATTATTGTCCGAGCTGACATTCGAACCGACATTCGAACCAACGGCTACTCCTCCCCTCCCTTACTACTATTACCACTAGACCACCTCCTTGACGGTGATTCTTGGATATATTAAGTGTTAACATTACCTAATATACGGTGATAAGGTGAGCTCTTCATACTATAAACACACAAAGTTATTGCTTTAGACCAAACCTTGAATTGACTTAAAAACTCTAGGATTTTGTGGCACATTCAATTATTGTATTACTGATTTTGCTTCTTTATTTGCAATGACAGTTTTAATATCATTGACCATTGTTGTATAGTTTTATTGTCAAATTGCATATTAACAAGTTCACTGGATAATGTTTAGATGGTCCTTAATGAGCTGAATGGGTCACTGGTCAGTTCTCTCTTTAAATGTCTTGGTATATCTTTGTACAGGGGCCTACTATAAGTCCAGTGTATTGTAAGCGTGATGGCAAGGTCTCAGTAGACTACTATGCAATAATTATATGTGTGCCTCAGAAAGCACTTTACGAGTCGGTTCAGCAGCTGAGATCTGTGAGATACTCTTTGACTTTGAAGTTCAGATATTAAATCTTATGGTTTTCTTGCTCTAATTAATTTTTTTGTAACATGCACATTATTTTTGTTGTGTTTTAAGTTTACTCACCATTAAGTTGGTAGATCAAGCTTTTGATCCTTGAAGCTACGACACTCCTTTGCTGACTGAACTCGATTGTTCTCTTGATGCAGATTGGCGGCAGTGGGGTCTTGGTTTCTCCCTTGACCTACATTTTTGAGGAAGAGACTCCCAGATGGCGTAATCTTATTTCAGAACTTGGATTGTAACCTTCCATTACCGTGTACTCTATTCAATCCTGTTCCTTTGTAGCAAATGTTGGTAGTTATTCGGAGCACAAAATTGTCTTGTGGGTTTCTACTGTCTGTACTCTATTCAAATTTGTTAACAACTTAATAAGCTGTTGTTCTATTATATTTGTCAAAAATATTCTCTCTTGTGGTTCCATATAATTTCCAGGATTGATAGTTAAACTCTTTTTTGGCCTTGTTTGATTCAAGATTGTAAAGAACCTTGCTGCTGCTTGTGTTTGTCATTTAATATCAAAATGAGAACTGAGAGAACTAGATTTGATTTAACAAACTAAGAAAGTACAAAGAAAAGTCCTAGGAGAGAATCTAAGTACAAATTTATTTTCTGGGGGATGACGATAGAGGGTTTGAAGTGTAGCAATTCTTTTTACTCCGTGGACGATCTGATGCGGAAGCTCTTCTCTTTCCCTTGAGTGTAGATTCGTAGATAGTCAGCCTTTTTGGTCCAGTTTCTCTCTGAAGCAGAAAAATTGGTCTTTAGAACGTTCAAGTTGTTCCTATTTATAGCCATCGTGCTGATGGGCAATGTGTGCCGTATATGCCTCTGTTTGGTGGCCGCATAATGTGCCGTCAACAGAATGCGGTTGCAATTGTTGCTGCAAGCCATGGTCAGATTGTCACGTGGCCTTGGTTGAGCTATGCTGTTGATGAGATCTCGGGGTTGATATCACCCCGTTGTGGGCGTGACTTGATCAGCTGGACACGTAGTCAACACCAACTGTGCGAAGATATCTGCAGTCGAAACGGGAAGATCTTGTGAGCTGGAGGTCGCACAACAACTAGGCCGCATGTTGACGAGTCTGCACGGGTCATGTAGCCGCATACGTGCTCTTGTTTGGGCCTTGGTCGAATGGACACTCTGGCCGCATGTTGGCGAGGTCGCATGGGTCATGTAGCCGCATACATGCTCTCGTTTGGGCCTTGGTCGAATGAACACTATGGCCGCATGTTGGCGAGGCCGCATGGGTCATGTAGCAGCATACGTGCTCTGTGCGTTTTGACGAAGTCATTGATGCATGACGTGACATTTCTGTCGGATTGTGTGTCGTCGTCTCTCTCACACTTTTCGCGGCAGTCATGGCCATAAGTGCTTTGATTGGAACTGGGACAAACCCTTGGAGGCCATGTCAGAGGACATGTTTATGCGACTCGGCTCTCTTTGTCTGTCCAGGCCGCATGGGGGATGACTATGGGTCTGTCTCCAGCATGAAGATGCGGCATGCATGTAAGTCGCATGACTATAGATTTTTCATACTTCTACAAGACCCACTTCAAAGTTTTCAAAGTGTCAAGTTTGAAATACTTTGAATAGAAACATGGTTAATCGCTTTTCGGCCGTATGACTTAACGTGCCGCATACATACGTTGCCACATAGGCACTTCTGACAGACTGTCAAGTCATAAATGCGAAGATTTGGTTTAATCTCGGAGGGATTCTGAGCCATCTTATGACACAGAATCCGAAGCGTCCGTTCACAGGAGATGATGCGGTGCAACGAACGGGGGGACACCGTCATCTCTCTCTGTCACGCAGATCAAGACGGATCGGGATACGAAACGGCCTCATCATTGTCCTGAGCTGCCTCTTCTCCCCTTTATAAAGAGGTTTGAGGAGAGAGAAGTTTCTTTTTACTTTCTTACTTTCTCTTCTTCCTCTTCTTCTTGCCTTTGCTGACCGCCTGCTACTGCTCTGCTCGACATGGCTCCCAAGGGTTCTTCTTCTGCTACTGCTGCCAAGAGAGTCTTTAGGAGGAGGAGTAAGGGCAAGGGGAAGTGTGAGGAGGACACATTCCCCAAAGATGTGCAACCACCGATCTTAGGTAAGTTTATTTTGGAGAAGAAGACCTTGAACACATAGACACATGTGCACAGTTGGTCGCATGGGTGACTCATCATCATCTAGAACATGCGCTAACTTATCACTACGACATGAGTTGCTCGGCCGCATGAAGACTATAGTCGTATGCGTAACTCTGCCGCATAATATCCTCTGCCGCTTAATTCACTCTGGCGCATAAGGATTTCTGCCGCATGAGAGTTTCTTCCACATGAGAACCTCTGCCGCATGATGGTTTCTTCATGTCTCTGACTATGTTCCTTTGCTGTTTTTGCAGTTACTTTACCCACTGCGCCCTCGGGTGAACTGGTGCTTGGCCATGGCATGCTTCCTCTGGATATAAACCCGGGGGACTTGATTTCTACTGTCCGAGGTCAGGTGGATAGAGATCTCCCTCTTGTACGTCAACAGAGGATTGCTGCACATGATCCTTCCTTTTTGCTAAGTCAACTAAATGCGGGAGAGATCCTTGCGGGAGACGGACATTTCTTTAAGAAACCGTACTTCCTCTTTGCGGATGTGCTGAAGGCCATTCATCCAGAGATAAGGAAGATTAACGAGAACTGGTCATTCACCTTCCGCGGAACGAAAATATCATTCCCTTCATTCGAGCGTTATCTGCCTTTATTGAACTTGAAGGTGATGACGTGTCCACGACAAATGGATTGGGACATGACACCGCCCTCGCCGGCAGTATCTAATGGGACAAGAACAAGGGAGAAATTTTTAGCCAGAAGGAGGCATGCTCACACTCCCTACGTGGTTTGAAGCCCGACCTTGTTGGGAGTGAGTTGGGGCCGAACTTGAGCGCCTATGCACGGATACTTTCCTCCGTCAGATTGCAAAGAAAGGATCTTATCCGACTGGTCAACTGCGGGCTGTCAGCTGGGTACATTACAATACCACGTGGTGTCGTCTAACCTTGTGGATTCTTAAGAGATATGAGCAAGAGCTTAGGGCAGCTGTCACGCCCAGTCCCAAAATACGTAGGACTAGGAATACGTAAGCATGCCAGCCGTATGTATATGACAACTCCAATATATGAAAACATAACACATACGTACGTTGTATTATGAACAATAATTCACAAGTGGTATAGATTTATGTTATAAGTCACAGGGCATAACTAAATCTCATCCACAAAAATAATCATAAAGAAATAAATAACCAATCAACTATATAACTGAATCAAGTATAAGATGCTTGATAAGAACAAGTAATTGGGTGGAGACAAATCCAATACCAAACTAGAATATAAGAGAAACAAAATAAGTACATCTGATGATCAATGAGGCTCGAAGAGAAGACCTCCTCCAAAGAGAATGAAGCAGCAAGTCCTGATCCGTGCTACTGCGAATAGTCATGATCGTCTAAACCTGGAAAGGGACCAGGTCCTCAGAGGGACGTAACAAGATACATAGAAGCATGCCAATAAATTATTGAAAATAAACATCCAAGGGTCGCCTAACCATCTATGTGAATGCACTTTGAGAACAACTTTCCAACACGTCGTCTATCTGGCTAAAATGGGATTGGCATGATTCTCTCGGAGAATCAGGGGCCTAAAAAGTATGACGTCTTTTGAACGTCAGAGGCCGTCTATAGATAATAATACAGGGGTCATCTGACCATGCATCTTCGGCGGAGCGTACGAGTTAGACAAGAAAAGTGCAAAGGAGCCCAAACGACTTACTTGTTTTCCTTCCCACCCCATGCTCTATTCATGCCATATCCATGACACGATGGTACCTCTAATAACTGCTAAGTCTTCTAGCATGCAAATTCTATCAGCAGTTATTCCCTATCGCACGTTCCATACGTACAGGTGGCCAGTCTGTCACGCAAGTCCGTGTCCTACATGAGACTCACTCTCGTGTAACAGATGTGTCACTGCCAATAAAACATAATGAAGCCTCCAAATCATGTGGTGGTCTCGTAAAACTAGGTCGACATGCATAATATATAATAAAGACAAAATACGACGCCACCGTCGTTGCACCCCAGTTATTCTTGGACATGCAATTTATATAGCAGTTAAAATATATGAACTAAATAACAGAAATAAAATGCATGCACCATATGGAATATAAATCACAGTACAACGTCAAGGTATACTTGCCTGGCAAGAAAGCTGCGAAGTGTAAGCGTCCAAACGTCAAGCGTAAGGGATCATAAACTATGGCCTCCGAATGAACGTCTTCGGATGCTGAAATAAATATCACCAACGTTCCCAAAATAAGCGAGATAGCTAGAAAGCACTACCCTTTCGTCCAATTTGGACACAGGGGCAAAACGGTAATTTTAGGTCAAAATGGGACCCATGTGGGCCACTTTGTACCGAAAAAAGTGCCAGAGGTAAAGGTCTCTAAATGGAACAAATTATAGGTCAAACAAATTCTAAACGATGATACGAACTCAACGGTATGTCCAATTTTGGATTCCGGTGAGCCGATCACAAATTCGCTATTCAAGTCAAACTGGGGCCCACGAATAGGCGGCTTGGTCAACTGTCTCAGAATCGTGTGAAACTTGGGTCACAGGACCAGCGTGATACCACGAATCCAATGGCGCAAGTTTTGTCGTATTTCGATGAGCGTACACAAAATAGGGTGGTATTTTGCAAAAGTCGTGATACGGAGACTTTTTACGGATACAGGTTGATTCCGACGCGCACATACGTCCGAATCAACTTTCGCGAAAGCCTACACGTCAGGATATACCATACGCGCCTTTCGGTATAATTGGTACACGATGAGGTGGTCCCGTTTGGCGGGGCGCACTCCGTATCACAAAATTTCAATTTTAAATTATCAAGTTTTTGGTCGTTTTGGAGGCCGAATAATTTAACACATAAAATAAATTAATAAAAACTAAAAGAAAAGAATTTTTTTTAGTTCTATTGAGAAGAAAATCCTTTAATTAGATTTTGAAAATATTAAATATGTTGGTGGCAAATTGGGCGTGAACATAGGGGTTTGGGGTCAAATTTTTGGACTATTTTTGGTCAGTTTTTCGGCCAACTTCCAGTCGATTTTTCGACCAATCCAGGGCACTAAAACTTGTCCCGCTTGAATTAACATCATAGAGGGTTAGGTTGTGAACGTACACGGATAAACCGCTCGAGAAAAGGATGAGAGATGAGAGAGATATCATACCTTGAAATATAGACGTCGGAGTGGTGTTGCTGTACGCGTGCATGCGCGCTGATCGGCGGCGGACGACGGCTGCTGCGGCGCGAGGCGGCGGCGCTTAGGGGCCCGACGGTCGGTCGTCGGCGCGGGGTGGTCGGCGGCGTCGGGCTAGGGTTAGGGTTTTGGTTCGATTTTACACACACACACACACACATACATATATATATATATATACATATATATATATATATATATATATATATATATCGAGAGAGAGAGAGATTGGGATAGGGGAGGTCACGTTCTGGGGGGAGTTGGCTGCGGGGTTCGGGGGGTAGTTTGTAGAGAATAGGTTTAGTTAATTGCTTTAGGTTTTTATTAGTTAGGTTTTTGTTTAAAAATTAGTTTAGGTTTTTCTTTTCTTTTCTTTTTCTTTTTATATATTTTCTTTTTAATTCTTTTTCTTGTATTAACAACATTATTATTATTATTATTATTATTATTATTATTATTATTATTATATTTTTATTAACATATATATATATATATATATATATATATATATATATATATATATATATATATTTATATTTATATTTATATGGAATTACAAAATCCAAAAAGAATATTTGCACACCAAAAATAAATTCTAGAAAATTTACTTTATAAAGCTTTTAATAAAATACTACTCAAAATATTTTATAAAAATATTTTGTAATTATTAATTAGATATTTATCTAGTTATAATAAATTAAATAATTGTATTATCTAATTAACTAAGTAAATAACAAAATGGATATTCAACAAAATAGGATAATAGTAAATAATATGCACATCCTATAAAAAGAAAATTTATCTAATTTGGCATGGAGAATTATGGGATGCTAATTGTAAGAAATTAAAATTAGAAAATAACCACAATTAAATTATATATATAAATTATCTAAATATTTAACAATTAATCTATTGTTGTTACACTAATGTCATATTAATAGCAAGGGATCCAATTTTTGTGCCACGAAAAAATCGTACAGGTAGTGTCTCCTGTGTAGGCTACTTCCTATGAAGGAAGATACAGATTTTGGGGCCATCCTATATTATTAATGTCTAAACCATGGTGAAGTATCCTAATAAAATCATTAGATTTTATTTGATTAAAAAAATAATATAAAACAAATACAAGAAATACAAAATACACACAAGATACCTATTTTTGGGTGATGGAGTTTACAATCTACCAAACTTAAAAGAATTTCGTCATCGAAATTAAAAATAAGGCATAATTTGCTAAATCCTTCACATTCGTATATAAGACAAGTCAATCGCAATCTCTTCCAAAAATTTAAATAACAAAATCTTCTCAAATCCATCGCAATTACTTAAAAATTAAAATAACCACTGTTTAAATCAAAATTTAACCTATCGTAATCTTTTCTCAATTTTTAAATAATTAACATCCAAATCTAATTCAAATCTATATGACATCCCACATCAAAATTTACATCATAATTTTTAACTATCATAATCTCCTCTAGATTTTAAATAAAAAATAATACTAATCAAATCTTATTCCTATTTTTAACTTAAGAATTCCGTACTCTTCAAATTTTAAATTCGATTTCCATCCTCAACATTTCAAATAGGTGATCCAACAATCAAAATTCAACTTTTAATTCAAAGCATCAAATTGTAAAATTTTAAATTCAATCCATCAATGTTCATGTTTAGCGTTCCATTTATTTTCCTCCAGATTTAAATCGTCAATTCAATCTCCAATATTCAAAATTTAAATCACGTGCTCAAAGTATAAATATTTGGTCCGCCATATCAAGATTTCAATTTTTATTAAATTCTCATCATCTTAATCATTCTTCTAAAAATTTCCAAACTTAAAATGACTTAAATCTCTCAATCTAATTTTACTTGATCACAATCAAAAAAAAAAAAATTCACTTCAAGTTGACAATGCAACTTCTACCCAACTTAGAATTTACCCATCTATTACATAAGGCTATACATTTAAGAAAAATTTCTCAAATTATTTAATCGTGTTATTCAATCCTCAAAATTTTTAACACCAAATATATCACATATGATATGTCCTTAATTACAAAAGATAGTCACCAAGTAATATGATTGGCTTATGGGGTATATCTAGTACTCTCCGTGTATCAAACTTATACCAAGCACGAGCGTTCGTCTTTCCGAAATAGGGGAAGACGGAGAACAATAATAAAGAATTCAAGGAGGAGGTGATAGAATACAAGTACGGGGTTCAAGGCGATTAAAGAATTCAAAAGGGAGTTGTCAAGAAAGTTGTGGATTGAACTATATCTCATCTTATTTTGATAAATTTCTATTTGCATGCTCATATCAGAACAATTATGTATATAATATAATATGCTTTGACCAGTCTAGAGGGCAAGTATATTCGTCTAACATGCTGATCAACTATATCTCAATCCACGTAAAGTAGTTATGCGAAGAGCGAACCAAGCACACTAAGGTTGATCAGACCATAATATACTGATTCTAAATAGACAATTGTATTAGTGTGTGCACCCAATAATACATATGTCATGAACAAGCTTGGTAAAAGAATAAGCTTGCAAAACTAGGCTATAATAGCAGCATAAGTCGAGGTAGTTCAGAAAATATAGGTACGCTGGATTATGATGAGTGAAAGGTACAAAATAATTCAAATTCACCAAGAAGATGAGACTCATCAGATGTTGTGCCTCTACTGTTGCCATACTAACTCCTTGTCTAAGTCTCTAGTCGACTAAATGGGGGTATGGGCCTCTAAGTTCTACAGTCTGGATAAACACTATCTTCTTATGCAAGTCTATAGTTGGTGTCATTCAATTACACTTCATTAATGGGTCAAAAGGACTATATGATACTAGGTTGTGAGGCATACTACCCAACTTAAAAGAATAAACTAATACTGTAACTGCCTTGAGAGAATTCTACAAAATAACCTTGTCCTTGTAAATAAAGTAGAACTCTTGTTGGGATATACGAAAAAAAGATCTTGGTACCTATTAGGGTATTCTATTACGTTATATAGGTAATGGTCATCTTAAGTCTTAATCAGAGTGCTTATAGAACAAAAGTGTTAATAATAAGAATGGAGAAGTTACTAGCTCTCAAGTGAAAGAGGATATAACCTGTTTTGAGATATGGATACAAATTATGCGATTTAAAACTAAAGGATAATCATAAAATTATAATCTAAATGAACAACTCAAACTATCAATTTCTAACTACTAAGCACATAATTTCAGATTTTCAAGATTAACAACTATAATCCTAACAAACTATATATCCTAACATAAAAGAAAATCACTTGGCCTATAATCAGAAGGGTTAGGTGGCACGAATCGAAAGATGAAAAAAAATTTTAGTCGTCGCACAAATAGCGAGCATTAAGTTTTCGGAGGAACAAGATATGAAATTAAAATGAGAGACTCTTGATAATATCATGGTTTCCTAAGGAAAGGTGGTATGTTAATCTCTGTGTTCGAGGTATGATCAAGGGAAAGGTTCTATTCATTCCTCTTGGCTTCCTAAGGTATTGTTATGCTAATATCAAGGCAAGAATCTAAATTTATAGTTCCCTAATATTATCTCACTATGAAAGTTAGGTTTAGTCCTAATATTCAACCTTAGATTTATATTGGTTCCTCAATACTAGGGTCAAACAATATGGTCAAATTTCTAACTAACCCTAGTAGTGTCTATACTAATCTTTATAAATATATCAAGGGATAATGATCAATTAATCTACATGTAAGGGATGATAGGGTTCATTCGGTATTCTAAACTTAGTGATGTGTCAATATTCTAGCTGTATTCTTTGCAGAAATGTTACCCTAATTATTATCCTAACAACAATGATTCCTATATTCTAGTAGAAGGCTATACTCAAAAAACTATTAGGGAAGTACATGAATCAAGCAGGATGCAATTATTTAAATAGAACAGATTGGAAGGAAGGTTAGTCATAGTCAATTGTGGATGAGACCTAAAACTCTAATCCTAGGTGCAGACTTGCTCGGTACAGTAACCGAGACAATATACTCTCGACCTGCATGGGCCAATACAAAAATATGTCATGTCCCAGTCCCAAAATACGCAGGACTAAGAATACGTAAGCATGCCAGCCGTATGTATATGGCAACTCCAATATATGGAAACCATAACACATACGTACGCTGTATTATGAACAACAATTCACAAGTGGTATAGATTTATGTCATAAGTCACAGGGCATAACTAAATCTCATCCACAGAAATAATCATAAAGAAATAAATAACTAATCAACTATATAACTGAATCAAGTATAAGATGCTTGATAAGAACAAGTAGTTAGGTGGAGACAAATCCACTACCAAACTAGAATATAAGAGAAATAAAATAAGTACATCTGATGATCAATGAGGCTCGAAGAGAAGACCTCCTCGAAAGAGAACGAAGTAGCAAGTCCTGATCTGTGCTCCTGTAAATAGTCATGATCGTCTGCACCTGGAAAGGGACCAGGTCCTCAGAGGGACGTAATAAGATACATAGAAGCATGCCAATAAAGTACTAAAAATAAACATCCAAGGGTCACCTAACCATCTATGTGAATGCACTTTGAGAACAACTTTCCAACACGTGGGTTATCTGGCTAAAACGGGATTGACATGATTCCCTCGGAGAATCAGGGGCCTAAAAAGCATGACGTCTTTTGAACGTCAGAGGCCGCTTGTAGATAATAATATAGGGGTCATCTGACCACGCATCTCCGGTGGAGCATGCGGGTTACACAAGAAAAGTGCAAAGAAGCCCAAATGCCTTACTTGTTGTCCTTCCCACCCCATGCTCTATTCATGCCATATCCATGATATGATGGTACCTTTAATAACTGCTAAGTTTTCTGGTATGCAAATTCTATCAACAGTTATTCCCTATCGTATGTCCCATACGTACATGTGGCCAGCCTGTCACGCAAGTCCGTATCCTACATGAGACTCACTCTTGTGTAATAGATGTGTCACGGCCAATGAAACATAATGAAGCCTCCAAATCATGTGGTGGTCTCGTAAAACTAGGTCGACATGCATAATATATAATAAAGATAAAATACGACGCCACCGTCGTTGCACCCAAGTTATTCTTGGACACGCAGTTTATATAGCAGTTAAAATATATGAACTAAATAACAGAAATAAAATACATATACCATATGGAATATAAATTATAGTACAATGACAAGGTATACTTGCCTAGCAAGAAAGCTGCGAAGTGTAAGCGTCCAGACGTCAAGCGCAAGGGATCAGAAACTATGGCCTCCGAATGAACCTCTCCGAATATTGAAATAAATATCACCAACGTTCCCAGAATAAGAGAGATAGCTAGAAAATACTACCCTTTCGTCCAATTTGGACACAGGGACAAAACAGTAATTTTGGGTCAAAGTGGGTCCACGTGTAGGCCACTTTGCACCGAAAAGCGTGCCAGAGGTAAAGGTCTCTAAATGGAATAAATTATAGGTTAAACAAATTCTAAACAACAATACGAACTCAACGATATGTCCAATTTTGGATTCCGGTGAGCCGATCACAAATTCGCCCTTCAAGTCAAACCGTGGGGCCCACGAATAGGCGGCTTGGTCAACTGTCTCAGAATCGTGTGAAACTTGGGTCACTGGATCAGCGAGATACCACGAATCCAATGACGCAAGTTTTTTCGTATTTCGACCAACGTACACAAAATGGGGGTGGTGTTTTACAAAAGTTGCGATACGGGAACTTTTTACGGATACGGGTTGATTCCGACGCGCACATACCTCCGAATCAACTTTCGCGAAAGCACACACGTCAGGATATATCGTACGCACCTTTTGGTGTAATTGGTACACTACGAGGTGGTCCCGTTTGGTGGGACGCACTCTGTATCACAAAATTTTAGTTTTAAATTATCAAGTTTTTGGTCGTTTTGGAGGTCGAATAATTTAACACATAAAACGAATTAATAAAAACTAAAAGAAAAAAAAAATTATCGGTTATATTGAGAAGAAAATTCTTCAATTAGATTTTGAAAATATTAAACATGTTGGTGGTAAATTGGGCGTGAACATGGGGGTTTGGGGTCAAATTTCTGGACTATTTTTGGTCAGTTTTTCGGCCAACTTTCGATCAATATTTCGACCAATCCAGGGCACGAAGACTCGTCCCGCTTGAATAAAAATCCTAGAGGGTTAGATTGTGAAAGTACACGGACAAACCGCTCGAGAAAAGGATGAGAGATGAGAGAGATATCATACCTTGATGTATGAACGTCAGAGTGGTGCTGCTGCACGCGTGCGCGCGCGCTGATCGGCTGCGGACGGCGGCTACTACGACGCGGGGCGGCGACGCTGAGGGGCGGATGACGGTCGATCGTCGGCGCGGGGTGGTCGGCGGCGTCGGGCTAGGGTTAGGGTTTGGGTTCGATTATATATATATATATATATATATATATATATATATATATATATATATATATATATATATATATATATATATATCGAGAGAGAGAGAGATAGGGATGGGGGAGTTCACGTTCTGGGGGGAGTTGGCTACGGGGTTCAGGGGGGTAGTTTGTAGAGAATAGGTTTAGTTAGTTTCTTTAGGTTTTTATTAGGTAGGTTTTTTTTAAGAATTAGTTTTGGTTTTTCTTTTCTTTTCTTTTCTTTTCTTTTTCTTTTTCTTTTTCTTTTTCTTTTTCTTTTTCTTTTTCTTTTTCTTTTTCTTCTTTTTATTTCTTTTCTTTTTAATTCTTTTTCTTTTATTAACAACATTATTATTATTATTATTATTATTATTATTATTAGTACTATTATTATTGTTATTATTATTTTTTTATTATATATTTGTTAATATATATATATATATATATATATATATATATATATATATATATATAGATGGAATTATAAAAATTCAAAAAGAATATTTGCACACCAAAAATAAATTCTAGAAAAATTACTTTATAAAGCTTTAATAAAATACTACACTCAATATATTTTATGAAAATATTTTGTTATTAATAATTAGATATTTATCTAGTTATAATAAATCAAATAATTATATTATATAATTAACTAAATAAATAACTAAATAGATATTCAATAAAATAGGATAATAGTAAATAATATGCACATCCTACAAAAAGAGAATTTATCTAATTTGGCATGGAGAATTATGGGATGCTAATTGTAGGAAGTTAGAATTGAAAAATAATCATAATTAAATTATATATATATATTATCTAAATATTTAATAATTAATCTATGGTCGTTACACTAATGTCATACTAATAAAGGGATCGGATTTCTGTGCCACGAAAAAATCCTACAGGTAGTGTCTCCTGTGTAGGCTACTTCCTATGAAGGGAGATACAGATTTTGGGGCCATCCTATATTATTAATATCCAAACCACGGTGAAGTGTCCTAATAAAATCATTGGATTTTATTTGATTTAAAAAAAATCTAAAACAAATATAAGAAATACAAAATACACCTAAGATACCTATTTTTGGGTGAGGGGGTTTACAGCAGCCAACCTGTACTTTGCGGTGAGGGGCACCTGCTACGGCCTGGAAATGAACCGACCTCTCTTTACCACTCTGATGGAGTTGTACAGTTGCCACACGGGGACTTTCTATACGTCTGGCGGCGAGATGGGATTAGCTCTGCACGAGATACATTTTGTCTCTAAGCTTCCTTGGGGTGAGGTGCCCTACGAGGAGTACTCCCCGCGTAATACGAAGTTGGGCGAGTTGGAGGCAGAGATTCCAGAGATCCTGGCGGTGTACCATGAGTTATTGTGTCATCACCGCTTTTGTCAGCAGAAGAAAAAGTATTCTGAGGGATCCTCTCCCCATATCCCGTCGTGGACCCGTTATCTCTTTCCGGAGCAGAAAGGGTTAACCAAAATCCATGTTCGAATGCTGCGGTCAAAGTAGAAAATTGTTGACTCAATTCAGAAGCTGAAGAAGTTAGCTGCTGAGAACGAAGAGGCCGAGGAATCCTCAGAATCAGAGAGAAGTGAAGAGTCACCTGATGAGATTATTAGTCCGGATGAGAATTTCAGCTATTTTTATGTGGACACCCACATGCTATCCGCCAAGGCCGTCTTGGCGGGATACCTGATGCTTTGGCTGCGTATTTGCGTACTTTCTAGCGGCTCCGGGTCGATAGATAGGGTCAGTAGCAACCTAATCCTCCCTGCCGTGAAGTTGGCTTTTGGCCTCAAGCTGGCCCTACTATCGACTATGGTTTATAGCATACACCGTGGTCTTCGAACCTTTGCTCATCCTGGCAAAAAGCATTTTAACAGGGTTGAACCCCCTTATCACTACATGATGGGCTGGCTTCTCTTGCACCATGACTCCCTGATGCATCTCGGACCTGATGACGACATGGTGGAGGGTGGTGCCTGGATTCACAGGTATCAGAGTATGAAGTAGGCTTGTGAATCGGTCCCTGTCTGTAGGAGGGAGATGGCCTTCATGTCAGGCTGTTCTTTTTTTACGACCGAACCTGAGTTTTTCGACGAGGAAAGGAATTTGATTCACAAGGATGTTGGGGTAGGAACTCGGACCATGTCATAAAATATTTTTCGTTGGCTCCAGACCATTCGTCCTTCCCACCTAGTATACCGAAATCGGGACATGGTCTTCGTGGAGCCGTACCTACTAAGACGGTTTGTCCGCCAGTTCGGGTATAGTAAATTTTTGCTGGGCCATCCAAGCGCCTCTCTTGGTCATCGTGGGAGTCTATTGGACGAAGCCCGGGCATGGAGTTACTACAATGCCATGCACACTCAGGTTACATTCCGGTTACCAATAGCCGGTGTCGATCCCAGAATCCTGTACACGGCTGCGAGGTACTATTGCTCGATCAATACTCCGTCGTTCGGCTTCTACTTGGAGAGGAGCTATATTGAAGGTACTATGCTGATGCCATCTGATGTCAAGGGTCGTCGAACGCCCAAGAAAGGCAAGGGGTTGCTAGGCCCCTACTTGTAGAATTGGAGACATCTACTGGGGAGGATGTGATAACATCTCCTTCCGATGATCCTTTGCCTGCTACGCGTAATTCGAAAGCAGGGGCTCCATATGCTCGCTACTCAAAGAAAGCGATGATTGAAGTGGTCGTAGAGGCGGGACCTGCGACGAAGTCAAAGTCTCACGCAAGCGGATAGGTAGGACCCCTCGCACTAATGGTTCTTGAAGCAGGACTCCATTTAGATGCTATGGCGGTATCCGTAATCCCTCTTAGTCTGATCCTTCCCGGTCCTCTTTATGAATATTATAAACCCTCTCACCCAAAATTAGGTCGATTTGGCATAGATAGAGAAACTAGGGCTAGTTTGAATCCAAATAGAAATAGAACACGGTAATTATTTAATTTTGTATTGTTTATGACACGTAGCGCACCTTACCGTTGCTTCGATAATTGGAGCACTACACTAGCCATTGTCTTCCTACAAATTTCACAACCTTGTCCTAGATATGCCCGCTTACTATTCTGACCTTTGTGTAACTTATAATTATGCTTTCTTGTGCTACATTTTAGTCGCATAATATTCATCGCAGACATTATTATTTAATTCTAAATAAAATATGACTTTGTATCCTTGTGCCTTCCAATCGAAATTGGGAACACAATCTTGACCGTTTTGTGCAACCCGAATTTTTGATAATATTCTACATTGTATCCTCTACGTCTATGATACTTGTGTCCCACCTAATTTTATTCCCATGTACTTCAAATTAATTCCAGAACACCTTGCATATTCAATTTTATTAATTAAAATCCAATTTTTATCTTTGTGCAATTTTTCGATTGTTGGGCACTTTTATGTAAAAATGCAATAAGATGTCCACACCATTGGACAAGGCATAGAGAAACCCAATTTTTTCCTTCACATAAATTTTTCCCATAATTTTTCGGAATATACAAACGCACAACATTGCCCTTTATTTTAATCCTAGCCATTTCATAAAACAATGTAATTTATAGCCCTCCCAAATATCCCCATGTGAGCCCAAGGCCCAACCCAAGGAGTCTTGACCAAGCCCAAGGTTTTTAGGTTAAACCAACCCCTTACAAATGTATAAATAAATAACTTTTCTTTATTTTCTTGTAAACACAAAACCCCAAACCAAATCTCTAACCTAGCCGACCAAGCATCCCTATTTCCCTGTTCATCCCCTCCCCCGCTGCCAGCCCATCGCTGGAGCCCGCTGACTCGTCGGAGATCGAGCCGTCGGCCACCCAGCACCTGACCCCTCACAGCCCACCACGACTCGACCCCGGGCTCCTCCGCCAACAGCCGCGGCCGAGCCTTCCCCTCCGAGCATGGAGCAGTCTTCCCCGAGCCTTCACTGCCTACACCCGCCGCCGGAGGACTCGCCGGCGTAGCCCTGTCACCACCGTACTCGACCCCAGCCGCCTCGACGAGCAGCCCTCGCCTGACCCTCGACGTCCTGCCCCTCACCGGACTCGCCATCACCATCACCATCACTATGGCCATCCTCCCATTCATCTTCCTCTTCCCTGTCCTCCCGCCTCCGGACGAATCTGACTCGCCGGAGTTGACCTCCACCGTCTCCTCCCCCCGAGCAGCACCTCCACCCCCTCCGACTTCTTTCTTGACTTCCCACCTCCATCATTACCACCACCATTGCCATTATCAACACCATCACCATTAAACTCCGGTAGCCCTGTCCTCCTTTCCCTAAACTGCCCATGGCCGGACCTCCCTGGTCGGACCTCCCTCCCCCACTGGCCGGAGTATCAACACCACCACCATCAAAATAAACACCATCACCATCATCACCTTATTTACACCCCATCACCATCATCATATCATCAACACTCATCATCATCATCATCACATAATCATCCTCACCTTAACCTAAATCCACACATTCACCATTGACCACAACATCGTCCTCGCCATCGCCATTGTCCACATCATCGTCCTTGTCATCATCATTATTACCATCATCCACATCATTATCCCTATCATCGTCCACACCATCGACCTAATCAACATCATCATCTCATTACCATCATCACCCCATCATTAACCCATCATTATCATCATCATCATCCACATCATCATCTTTGTCATCTGTAATCATCATCACCATCATCATCATCATCGTCATTGTCATAGTCATCAACCTCATCGTCGTCATCGTCATTCCCATGTGCGTACCCGAGAGTCACTGAACCAGCTAGGAGATACTTCAAGAGCAGACTATTGGCATTCACAGCTTGAGGACCCAGGCAAGTATACCTTACCTTGTTGTACTATTTAAATTCTGTATTATTAGCTGCATGTTTATTATTTTAATTATGCGCGTCCGAGAGAGACTCGGGTACAGTCAACGAAGGCATTAACGTCAGGACTTGTGTCTGACTTAGTGTCTAGTGGACCCACCTAAAGTTGCGGAGTTATTGGTACGACTCCCCAGGCCTTGACACATTTCTTACATGTGTTATGAGTCTCATGTAGGGCACAAACTTGCGTATGTGGTTGGCCACCTGTACGTGTAGGCGTGCGACGGATAGGGAATAACTGCTGTTAGCAATACATGTTAGAAGACTTAGCAGTTATTAGTAGTCGGAGCATAGCCTATCGTGGTACGATGGTCCAATCCTTGTCCTTATTTGGTTGTAAGGTTGGGCTATTGTCCTAACGATAGACTATGAGCCAGAGTTACGACGCCTCGGCGTAGTAGCTGAAGCATGTTGTGGATACAACATGCATAGATCATTGGGCGGGGAGGACGACTAGTAGGCGTATGGGACAACCCACTTCCTTTATTCAGATGCCACACTCTTCGGAGCGATATGGACGTTATATACTATTCAGATGCCACATTCTTCGGAGCGATATGGACGTTATATTATGCAGATGCCATGCTCTTCCGAGCTGGACATTATTATATTACAGCACCCTTGTATGGGGGCATATGTGACATATACTAGCCAGTTGTCACGATTGGTGAATTACGTCAGCATATGTCTAGCCTACACTTTTCCATACACTCAAAGTTGTCCTCAAATTGCATTCACTTAGATGGTTAGCGCACCCTTTTATTTATTCAGTATTTACTTTATGACATGCTTCTATGTATCTTGTTATGTCCCTCTGAGGACCTGGTCCCTTTCCAGGTATAGATGTTCATGAGTATTCGCAGGAGCGCAGATCCAGACTGGCTACTTATATTGCGAGAGGTCTTTCCTTCGAGCCTCGTGATTGTTAGAGGTTGTACTTATATTGTATATATCTTGTTTATTCCATATTCTAATTCGGTAGTGGATTTGTTTCCATTCGATTGTCATCTTTAGATACTTTACATTGAGATCTAGTTTCATAGATACTGGTCAATTATTTATATTTGATTTTATGGATAAGATTTAGATGATACACTGTGACTTGAGATTTAGTTATACCACTTGTGAATTATTGTTCATATTACAGCGTACGTGTGTATCATGGTATCCATATATTAGAGTTGCCATATACATACGGCTGGCATGCTTACGTGTCCTAGTCCTACGTATTTTGGGACTGGAGTGTGACATATTTTTAGTGTTGGCCCATGCAGGTCAAGAGCATATTGTCTCGGTTACGTTACTGTATCGTGCAAGCCTGCACCTAGGATTAGAGTATAGGATCTCATCCACAATTGACTATGGCTTGTCTTCCTTCCAATCTGTTCTATTTGAATAACTGCATCCTGCTTGATTCATGTGCTTCCCTAATAGTTCCTTGAGAATAGCCTCTCCTAGAATATAAGAATCCATGTTGTTAAGATGATAATTAGGGTAATAGTCCTACTCAGAATACAACTAGGATCATGACACATCACTGAGTTAGAATACTTAATGAACCCTAGCATCCCTTAACTATAGATTAATTTACCATATCCCTTGAGGTATTTATGTATGACTTGAGAGTAGTATAAACGCTACTAGGGTTAGCTATAAATTTGACCATATTATTTTGACCCTAGCATTGAGGAACCCATAGAAATCTAAGGTTGAATAATAGGACCAAACTTAACTTTTTATAGTGAGATAGTATTATAGAACTATATATTAGATTCATTATCTTGATATTAGCAGACCGTACCCTAGGAAGCCAAGAGAAATGAATATAATATTTCCTTTATCATGCCTCGAACACAGATATTAGCATACCACCTTCCCCTTAGAAAACCACGATATTATCTAGAGTTCCTCTATTTTAATTTCATATCTTGTTCTTCTGCACCCTTAACGTTTGTCAATTGTGCGACATCTAAATTATGTTCTACTTTTTCTTTTCTTTATCTTTCAAGACGTGCCACCTAACACTTTTGATTGAAGGCCAAGTGTATTCTTGGATGATAGATATATAGATTGCTAGGATTATAGTTTATTAATCTGGATTTTTAAATTTCTGTGCTTGGTTATTTAAAATTGATAGTTTTGAGTTATTTCTATAGATTGTGACATGATGATTATCTCTTAGTTTTAAATCACGTAACTTGTACCACACCTCGATACGAGTTATATTTTCCTTCTCCCTTGAAGGCCAGTAACTCTCCATTCTTAGTATTAACACTTGTATTCTATGAACACTATGATTAAGACTTAAGATGACCATTACCTATATAAGGCAATAGGATACCCTCATCAGTACCAAGATCTTTCCCTCGTATACTCTAACAATAGTTTCTACTTCATTTACAAGGACCAAGTAATTTTGTAGAATCTCCTTTAAGGCAGTTGCAGTATTAGTTTATTATTTTTTAGTTGGGTAGTATGCCTCACAACCTAATATCGCAAAGCCCTTTTTGGACTGATTAATGTAGTATAATTGAATGACATTAACTATATGCTTGCATAAGACGATAGTGTTTACCCCGACTGTAACACTTAGAAATCCATGCCCTATTTGGTCGACTAACGACTTAGACAAGGAGGTTGTATGATAACTATAGAGATTGTAGAGTCTTTTTTTATTTATTTATTTTGTTTTATTTTTGTGAACTTGAATTAATTTGTACCTCCTTTCATCATCATCTAGCGTACTTATATTTGCTGTACTACCTTGACTTATGCTGCTATTATAGCCTAGTTTTGTAAGCTTATTCTTTATCGAGCTTGTTCATGACATGTATTATTGGAGTACTACACTAATATATTTCAGAATCAGTATATTACGGTCTGATCAACCATAGTACGCTTGGTTCACCCTTCGCATAACTACTTTACGTGGATTGAGATATATAGTGATTAGTAGACGAATGTACTTGCCCCATAGATATGTCTGAGCATATCGTATCCGTTACATAACTGTACTAATACGAGCATGTGAATAGGAATTACCAAAATAGGATTTCAATCCACAACTGCCTTGACAATTCTCATTTGAATTCTTTAAACGCCTTGATCCCCATTCTTCTAATCTATTACCTCCCCCTTGAACTCCTTATTATTGTTTTTCGTCCTTCCTTATTTCAGAAAAATAAAACCTCGTGCTTAGTATAATTATGATATACAAAGAGTACTAGATATACCCCATAGGCCAATCACATTACTAGATGACTGCCTTTTATAACGGATTAAGGGTATATCATATATGATATATTTGGTGTTTAAATTTTGAGGATTGAGTAACATGATTGAATAAATTGAGGAATAAGTTTTCATAAATGTAAGAGCCTTAGGTGATAGATGGGTAAATTCTAAGTTGGGTAAAAGTTGCATTGTCAACTTGAGAGAAATTTCTTGTAGATTGTGATCGAGTAAAAATTAGATGGAGAGGTCTAAGTCCTTTTAATTTTTGAGAATTTTAGGAGAATGATTAAGATGATGAGGATTAATGAATTTTAAAAACCGTGAGATAGCGAACCAAATATTTATACTTGAGCATATGATTTAAATTTTGAAATATTGAAGAGTGAATCACCGATTTAAACTTTGAGAATAAATATAGAAATCTAGACTTGGACAAGTGGTGAATTAGATTTCAAATTTCATAATTTGAGGCCTTAAATTAAAAGTTAAAGGTTGATTGTGGGATTACCTATTTAAAATATTGAGCATACAAATTGAATCTAAATTCGAAGAGTACGAAATTCACAAGTTAAAAATAGAAATAATATGTGGTTATAATTATTTTCTAGAGGAGATTATGATAATTGGAGATTGCGATATAAAATTTTGAGGTGGGATGTCATATAGATTTGAATTAGATTTGGATGTGATTATTTTAATTTAAAAATCGAGAAGATAGTACGAGGTATTGAAGTTTGAATTAAACAATGGTTAATCTAATTTAAAAGTGATTGCGATGGATTTAAATAAGTTTTAAACTTTTAGAAGAGATCGCGATTGGCTTGCCTTATGTACGTGAAAGACTAACTAATTATGTCTTATTTTAATTTCGAGGACGAAATTATTTTAAGTTGGGTAGATTGTAAACCCCCTCACCCAAAATTAGGTCTACTTGGCATAGATAGAGAAACTAGGGCTAGTTTGAATCCAAATAGAAATAGAACACGATAATTATTTAATTTTGTATTGTTTATGACATGTAGCGCACCTTACCATTGCTTCGATAATTGGAGCACTACACTAGCCATTGCCTTCCTACAAATTTCACAACCTTTTCCTAGACATGCCCGCTTACTATTCTGACCTTTGTGTAACTTATAATTATGCTTTCTTGTGCTACATTTTAGTCGCACAATATTCGTCGTAGACATTATTTAATTCTAAATAAAATACGACTTTGTATCCTTGTGCGTTCCAATCAAAATTGGGAACACAATCTTGACCGTTTTGTACAACCCGAATTTTTGATAATATTCTACATTGTATCCTCTACGCCTATGATACTTGTGTCCCACCTAATTTTATTCCCATGTACTTCAAATTAATTCCAGAACACCTTGCGCATTTAATTTAATTAATTAAAGCCCAATTTCCATTTTTGTGTAATTTTTCGATTGTTGGACACTTTTATGCAAAAATATATTGAGATGTCCACACCATTGGACGAGGCATGGAGAAACCCAATTTTTCCCTTCACATGAATTTTTCTCATAATTTTTCGGAATATGCAAACGCACAACATCGCCCTTTATTTTAATCCTAGTCATTTCATTAAACAATGTAATTTATAGCCCTCCGAAACATATCCATGTGAGCCCAAGGCCCAACCCAAGGAGTGTTGACCAAGCCCAAGGTTTTTAGGTCAAACCAACCCCTTACAAATGTATAAATAAATAACTTTGCTTTCTTTTCTTGTAAACACAAAACCCCAAACCAAATTTCTAACCTAGCCGACCAAGCATCCCTATTTCCCTGTTCATCCCCTCCCCCGCTGCCAGCCCGTCACCGGAGCCCGCTGACTCGCTGGAGACCGAGCCGCCGGCCACCCAGCACCTGACCCCTCACAGCCCACCACTTCCCCGTCATCCCCTCCACGACTCGACCCCGGGCTCCTCCGCCAACAGCCGCGGCCGAGCCTCCCCCCCCCAAGCATGGAACAGTCTTCCCCGAGCCTTCCCTGCCTACACCCGCCGCCGGAGGACTCACCGGCGTAGCCCTGTCACCACCGCACTCGACCCCAGCCGCCTCGACGAGCATCCCTCGCCTGACCCTCGCCGTCCTGCCCCTCACCGGACTCGCCATCACCATCACCATCACCATGGACATCCTCCCATTCATCTTTTTCTTCCTCCTCTTCCCTGTCCTTCCGCCGCCGGACGAATCTGACTCGCCGGAGTTCACCACCACCATCTCCCCCTCCCCGAGCAGCACCTCTACCCCCTCCGACTTCTTCCCTGACTTCCCACCTCCATCATCACCACCACCATTGCCATTATCAACACCATCACCATTAAACTCCGACAGCCCTGTCCTTCTTCCCTTTCACTGCCTATGGCCGGACATCCCTGACCGGACCTCCCTCCCCCACTGGCCGGAGTATCAATACCACCACCATCAAAATAAATACCATCACCATCATCACCTTATTTATACCCCACCACCATCATCATATCATCAACACTCATCATCATCATCATCATCACATAATCATCCTCACCATCACCTTAACCTAAATCCACACATTCACCATTAACCCCAGCATCGTCCTCGTCATCGCCATTGTCCACATCATCGTCCTCGTCATCATTATTATCACCATTATCTACATTATTAATTCTATCATCATCATCGTCCACACCATCGACCTAATCAATATCATTATCTTATTACCATCATCACCCCATCATTAACCCATCATTATCATCATCATCATCCACATCATCATCTTTGTCATCTGTTATCATTATCACCATCATCATCGTCATCGTCATTGTCATAGTCGTCAACCTCATCGTCGTCATCGTCATTCCCGTGCGGGTACCCGAGAGTCACTGAACCAGCCAGGAGATACTTCAGGAGCAGACTATTGGCATTCGCAGCTTGAGGACCCAGGCAAGTATACCTTGCCTTGTTGTACTGTTTAAATTCTGTATTATTAGCTACATGTTTATTATTTTAATTGTGCGCATCCGAGAGAGACTCGGGTTACGTCAACGAAGGCGTTAAAGTCAGGACTTGTGTCTGACTTAGTGTCTAGTGGACCCACCTAAAGTTGCAGAGTTATTGGTATGACTCCTCAGGCCTTGACACATTTCTTACACGTGTTGTGAGTCTCATGTAGGGGACGGACTTGCGTATATGGTTGGCCACCTGTATGTGTAGGCGTGCGATGGATAGGGAATAACTGCTGTTAGCAATGCATGTTAGAAGACTTAGCAGTTATTAGTAGTCAGAGCATAGCCTATCGTGGTACGATGGTCCAATCCTTATCCTTGTTTGGTTGTAAGGTTGGACTATTGTCCTAATGATAGACTATGAGCCATAGTTACGATGCCTCGACATAGTGGATGAAGCGTATTGTGGATACAACATGCATAGATCATTGGGCGGAGAGGACGACTAGTAGGCGTATGGAACACCCCACTTCCTTTATTCAGATGCCACACTCTTCGGAGAGATATGGACGTTATATACTATTCTGATGCCACGTTCTTCGGAGCGATATGGACGTTATATTATGCAGATGCCATGCTCTTTGGAGCTGGACGTTATTATATTATAGCGCACTTGTATGGGGGCATATGTGGCATATACTAGCCAGTTGTCACGATTGGTGAATTACGTCAGCATATGTCTAGCCTACACTTTTCCATACACTCAAATTTATCCTCAAATTGCATTCACTTAGATGGTTAGCGCACACTTTTATTTATTCAGTATTTACTTTATGGCATATTTCTATGTATCTTGTTATGTTCCTCTGAGGACCTGGTCCCTTTCCAGGTGTAGATGTTCATGAGTATTCGCAGGAGCGCAGATTCGGACTGGCTACTTATATTACGAGAGGTCTTCCCTTCGAGCCTCGTGATTGTTAGAGGTTGTACTTATATTGTATATATCTTGTTTATTCCATATTCTAATTCGGCAGTGGATTTGTTTCCATCTGATTGTCATCTTTAGATACTTTACATTGAGATCTAGTTTCATAGATACTGGTCAATTATTTATATTTAATTTTATGGATAAGATTTAGACGATACACTGTGACTTGAGATTTAGTTATACCACTTGTGAATTATTGTTCATATTACAGCGTACGTGTGTATCATGGTATCCATATATTGGAGTTGCCATGTACATACAGCTGGCATGCTTACGTGTCCTAGTCCTACGTATTTTGGGACTGGGACGTGACAAATATCTTCCCTCTGGTCTGTTCGATCGTTTGCAGGCGCATGAGAGAAGGGGTCATTCCCGACAGACAACCGCTTCGATAGTTTCCTACGTTGAACCGGAGGAGGAATCTCCTTCGGAGTTCGACGTAGGTATCTCAGAACCAGTACCTGAGGCTTTGGGGGTTCGGGGATTGGATGCGCATTCGGCAGAGCATCCTTATACCCCTATGGAGCACATATCCGTGGACGACATATAAGCCATGGGGATGACTATGACATCACAGGATGAGTCACAACCTGTCACCCCACGATCCCTTAGGGGGTCGTTCGTCCTCGGTTGGGTCCTTGCGAGACCGATCGTCCTCACGTGGGCGTGATACCGTGCAAGCCTAAGCTGCACTTGCACAAGGCCAAAGCTTGAACAAGGAAAAGTAAGCTATTCAAGACGGGAGCTGCGACACAATATTGCAGAAAAGTAAAGAACACTATGGCATAAGAAAACAAGCTCTTTATTGATAATCAAGATATGTTACAAGTGGTGCTTGGCCGAGATTATAATTCGTCCATGCTCTCTTTCTCTCGATTACAATGACATCGTTCCGTAAATTACATCCCTTTATACAAAAGCAGCTCAAAGTAATCTCGATATAGCTCAAGGCATCGACTCTACATTTTTGGGTCCTTGGGATGAGGCTCGGTTATCACTTTCTCAGACGATCCAGCACTTGAGAATAAGCAAACTGTTGGTGGGTCAGTACTTTGGAGAAAGTACTAGTGAATATAAAATCAACGAACAGAAGCAACACTCCCGAAAACCAACACTAAGTAAGCATGTGGCAAAATATTACATTATTAGGGATCTTGCTACTTTTACCTAGGTTTATTTCATGCAGCACATGATTAGAGTCAGTTTATATCTTTTCGAAAACATGTCTTTGAAACTAGTTTGTATATTCAATACATACAAGCAAGCTATAAAGACAGTGTTCTATCGTGCCGTGTGCAGCATGTATCATGAGCCATATTCGATCTCTTAGGAACAAAAGTTATCTCTAGTGGACTGTTTATCTCGAATCAAGACAAGTTCATTAAGTGGACTATTCAATTCAATGCAATAGGGGCAGAAGCATATTCAAGTAAAATAGATATATCACATTTAGCATTTATTATTTGGAACATAAGGAAATATAAGTGATCACTTATTCAGTGATCCTTGCCCCAGGCCGAACGGTTATCCCTGCAGCAGGCATACAAGTTAGCAACAATTTGCGTATATAAACAAGGTTCTCTTTTCCTGTCTGTCTCTGCATCAAACAGTTAGGTATGCAAGAAGGATAGCCTAGCATGCACCCTAATTATATGATGGCCCATGGAAACCATGATTAGCAGTTGAGACGTACAATCACATCTCACTAACGACAGATCGGCTAATAGATGCTGAAACGCATGGTTGCTATGCACTAAAATACGCTCAAATAGCAGCCGGGACACATGGTTCAGTACTACACTAAAAGCCACACCCTCCCGTAAATAAGGACTTCTAGCCTTAGGGTGTTCCAGATCTCTCCCAATTCGAACGATCCCTAGTGCCCCAGGAACCGCTCGAGAGATAAACCTTGTGCACAAGTTGTCAGACCAATACATGAATGCACTTCTATCAGATAAATACTATATGATGCACATGATAAAGAACAAGCAAGCATATCAATCAAGCAATAGAGCCAGAGCTCTCGATTCTCTTGCCTAATAGCCACACCCTCCCGTAAATAAGGACTTCAACCCTTAGGGTGGACTATTAGTCTAGATGTACCAGTTCAAGCTATTCATACAGTTCTATCTCTTTAGAGTGCGATCAATGAAACATGTTCAAGCAATCTAGTTCTTTTAATAAGTAACAGGCAAGAACAGTTCTATAATTCTAGCATGCAATTCTATCTCTTTTAGTACGATAGGGGACATACAAGCTGTAAAACCCCCTAATTTTAAATATTATGTTTATTTAATAAATCATTAAATTTATTTATATTATTTTTTAGTTAATTAGAAAATATAATTTATTGATTTGATTACCTAGATAAATTCTCATTTAGAATTATTGCACAAAACTACTATTTTTATTTTATTTTAATTTAGGAATCCTTGTTAAAGGGTGATAGATTTTTAGAATTTACTTTTGTGTATAAATATTATTTTTGGATTTTTTAACCTCACCTATTTGTGTAATTATATATAAATAAATATATAGTTAATAATAATAATAACAATAGTAAAAAAAAAGTAATAGTAATAGTATTACTAATAATAATAATAATAATAATAATAATAATAATAATAATAATAGTAATAGTTATTAATAATAATAATAATAATACTAATACAAATAATAATAGTAATAATAATATTAAAAAGAAAAAGAAAAAGAAAAAGAAAAAGAAAAAGAAAAGATAACTAATCTTAAACCTAAAACCTTAACTAAACCCTAACTCCTAAACTAACATAACAACAACCTACTTAATTCCTAACTACCCAGAACCAAATGAACAACCCCAGCAACCAGAACCCCCCCGCTCTCCCAATCTCTCTCTCTCTCGGTCTATATATATATATATATATATATATATATATATATATATATATATATATATATATATATATATATATATACCCTAACCCTACCCTAGCCCGGCGACCGTCCCCCGACGACCTCAGCCCCGACGCCGCGTCACAACCGCCACCGCATCCCGTCGGGACCGCCGTCGTCCGCCGTTCGCGTACGCGCACGTGTGCAACAGCACCCTACCGTCGCCCAATCTTCAAGGTAATATATTTCTCTCATCTCTCGTCCTTTTCTCGAGCGGTTTATCCATGTACGTTCACAACCTAACCCTCTAGGATTTTCATTCAGGCGGGACGAATTTTCGTGCCCTAGATTGGTCAAAAAATCAACCAAAAAATGGCCGAAAAACTGACAAAAAACAGTCTAGAATTTCAACACCAAACCCCCATGTTCATGTCCAATTTTCCACCAACATGTTTAATATTTTCAAAATCTAATTAAAGAGTTTTTTTCTCTATATAAACGACAATATTTATGTTCTTTTATTTTTTATTAATTTATTTTATGTGTTAAATTATTCGACCTCCAAAACGACCGAAAACTTGACATTTTAAAACTAAAATTTTGTGATACGGAGTGCGTTCCGCCAAATGGGACCGTCTCATCGTGTACCAATTGTACCGAAAGGTGCGTATGGTATATCTTGACATGTGGACTTTCGAGGAAGTTGATTCGGACGTGTGCGCGCATCGGAATCAACTCGTATCCGTAAAAAGTCCCCGTATCGCAACTTTTCCAAAATACCACCCCACTTTGTGTACGCTCATCAGAATATGACAAAACTTATGCCATTGGATTCGTGGTATCACGATGGTCCTGTGATCCAAGTTTTATGTGATTCTGAGACAGTTGACCAAGCTGCCTATTCGCGGATCCCACGGGTTGACTTGAAAGGCGAATTTGTGATCGGCTCACCAGAATCCAAAATTGGAGATACCGTTGAGTTCGTATCGACGTTTAGAATTTTTTTGACCTATAATTTATCCCATTTAGAGACCTTTACCTCTGGCACATATTTTGGTACAAAGTGGGCCACATGTGGAGCCCGCTTTGACCCGAAATTATCGTTTTGCCCCTGTGTCCAAATTGGACGAAAGGGTAGTGTTTTTTAGATATCTCGCTTACTCTGGGAACATTGATGATGTTTATTTCAGCATCGAGAGACGTTCATTCTGATGCCATAGTTTCTGATCCCTTGTGCCTGACGTCTGGACGCTTACACTTTGCAGCTTTCTTGTCAGGCAAGTATACCGTGCCAAATTGCTTACAGTACTTTACATGCTTATTATATATTCCTATAATCATTATATGTGTATTTTCTTTCAGTCATAATTATATATTATATATATGTTGACACACACTTGACACATAGTATCATGGGAGGGAAGGACAATCAGTAGGCGTATGGGCTAGCCACTCTGGTAAACCGTAGTAACTAGCACGTACTACGGTAGTTGTGTCGTGATGGTCGCTACCCTCACGGTATATCGATTGATGGTGTCACGATGGTCGCTACCCTCGCGGTATGACGGCTTATGATGTTCATGGACGTGTGTATAAGTTGTGAGATAGATAGAGTAGCCTACACCTACCCATACATCAAAAAGGTTGTCCTCATTATGCATATTCATGTAGATTATCTAGTACAACGTACTTATATATTTTCTGTCTTGTAATCTCCCTGATTTTCAAAAAAAATTTAATTTTTGGATAATTATATTTTTCTGGAATTTTTTGAGATTTTTCTCTAATTAAATTAAGGTGTTTTAATTATTAAAGGATTTTTAATTATGATTAAATAATATTAAAATATTATGAAAATAATATTTTATGATGTAAAACAGAAAACCAGACATAGGATAATTTTTCGGGAATTTATTGGACCCCGGATGGATTTTTTAAAGCCCTAAATACTAATTAAACCAATTGAACCAAACCGGGTTCATTAAACCAAACCCAAATTTTTATCGGGTCGGATCCGGGTCCAACCCAGACCCGACCCATTAACCCGCTAACCCGACCCGCATAATTGAATCTGGATCGGGTCGGATCTGCCTGACCCGACCCGTCCATCCGACCCGACCCGTAAACTTTATCTCTCCCAACCGCTCTTTCCCTTCCGCCACCGGCTACCGGCCGCCCCCTCGCCTCCCTACGACGCTTCCTCTCCGGCAACCGCAGCCCGCTCGTATCCTGACCCTCCGCCTCCGGTAACGGCCGCCCCATCAGCTCCCCGCTCTCCGCCTTTAAAAACCCTCGCCCAGCCTCTCTCCCCAAACCCTAGCCGACGCCTCTCCTCCGCCGGACACCTCTGCCCAGCTCCTCCCCCGCCGTGTCCAGCCTCCCGCAGCGCCTCTCCAGGCCAATCCTCCTCCCCCTTTCTTCCCCTCTCTCCTCGACAACACCGCCCTCGACGAATAGAAGGCAGCAGCAGGCGACCATTCCCTAGCGCCGCCCGGACAACCGAGAGCTGCCCTAGTTCCGCCTCTGCAGACGTCGACTCTTTCCGGCGAGCTCCCCAGCCGCCGTCGGCTTCATCTCTCCCCGGCGAGTCCCTCCAGTGAACTCCGGCGAGCCTCGGACACGACCCAGACGCAGAAACCCTAGGCCGGATGTTTGTGGTATTAAACGAAAGAATAAAAGTGTATTTCAATGACAGGGTTTATACGAGACCCGTGCCCTTTGGTTTACAAACAAACTTATACAATTCGATCCTATACGAGGATGCGGGAGTACAATTTATTTAATCTGGGTATAAATTGCTATAGGTGTCTGATCTGCGGTCGATCACTTTAGCCCTTGGACTACACGATGTTGAAGAAGTGCCGTGGAAGACAGGATGTAGCTTCGGAGGTTGCGAAGGAGGGTGGATACGCGATGCTGAAGGTCATCGCTCCCTATTCCTTGCCTGAGCTCTGTATTCTTCTCTCTCTCTCTGTCTCTCCCTCTTGATCTCTGGTTCGGTGACCTTGTTCGATCCTTCTTTCAAAGTTTCGAGCTTTGATCTGATATTGGTATTCTTGGCCAAATTTTTCGACCAGGTTCGATCTTCCAAATTGTCGACCTTGTTCCCCATTGATAGGGGTCTCTATTTATAGAGTTTTGGTGACAGTGACCACTCCATCGGTGTAACAACCGAGGAGTGGAAAGTACAGCACCCTTTTACACAACGGTTAAAGTAACCAATGCCTACGTATAGATGATCTTTTGAATGAGCGTGTGACGCGGGTCCAACTAAGGGGACACAACATGTACAATTGCTACTAAGATCACGGCATAAAAGCCACGTAGGTAGGTATCCATTGTGTAGCAGAGGTTGGCATAGAAGCCAAATGTCTGTCACCATGGCATAGAAGCCAAGTAGGGATAGAAGCCGAATAGGCATAGAAGCCGAACAGGCATAGAAGCCGAGTAGGCATAGAAGCTGAGCAGGCATAGAAGCCGAACAGGCATAGAAGCCGAGTAGGCGTGGAAGCCGAGCAGTCGTAGAGACTGAGGGGGCGTGGAAGCCGTAGGAGCACAGATCCTGAATGGGCGTAGAAGCCGCTGCGTACCGTGCCAGGGTGCTGATGTGGACGTCTTTAGCCGGAATTACGGCTTTTGGAGATCAAATCTTTGGCAGAGATTTTCCATCATCCTGTGCATTAAATGCGGAGACGTGCCTTGAGGGAAAACTATCACCGCTCTGTGCGTTTTGACGGAGGGACGTGCCGTGAGGGGACACTATCACCGCTCTGTGTGTCTTGGCGGAGGGACGTGCCTTGAGGGGAGCTGTCACCGCTCTGTGTGCTTTGGCGGAGAGACGTGCCTCGAGCCCTGTACGAAGCGCAGCTTTTGATGTGGCAGGCGGTTTGTCTTCTGTGGAGCGTAAAACAGCCCAAGTTTACCTGTGTAAAATAAGGCAGCGTGTTTTCTTTGCACGCGAAAGAGCGGTTTACGCCGGGGGATTTTAGTAAGCGCCGGTTTGGTGATATTTTAACCAAATCCTCTGCATTAAATGCTGAGATCCCCATCATACTATAGAGCGCGTCCCGAGGGGTCTGCCCCCGTTCCCAGCCGTCGTTTGGGTAGCTGTGCAGCACTTTTTGTCAGGAGTCAGAGGTCAGGTTTACTGCGTGACTGGACAGTTTTTTTTCGGGAATATGAAGCGTTCCTCGTACGCTTTAACGCTGCTTTGAGAGCGGCTGGGTTTTACGCCATGGAGGCGATGAAGAACCCTGTTTTACGCTGGATGGCTCTGAAGGCCTCTGCTTACGCTGCTCTGTATCAAGACGCTGCATAGATCTTCCAAGCATTTTTTTAATGCTTCTACAAGACCCCCTTCAAAGCTTTTAAATTCCTCGGAATTTGAAACGCTTTGAATGAAGCATGAACGGCCCCTCGTAACTCGAAACGTTTCTGAATGGAGCGTTAAAACGGTCGATGCTGACTTTATGGCGGATTTATTGGGGACCGCTGTGATCTCTTTTGCCTATAAAAGGCGGGGGGGGGGGGTGAACCTGTCTTCACCATATTCCCATTGTCATACAGAGATGATCGCCGGAGTTCGTCGGATCGATCTGAGGAAGAAGGAGATCATGTTCTTCCAGCATGTAGGGAGCCGTAAAAGACGGCGTCTTCGAGCAAGTGTCCACTGCAACGATGGATCATGGAAGGACATCTTAGCCTTCCTTGCTCGGGATAATCAGCAACTTTGTATGGCGTTGCCCCAGGAGAGAGGAAGGGTCGTATTGGCCCACACAGTTTGTAGACTGTTTATTTCTTCCTGAGGCCCCCGCGGACGAGAGTAAAAAAGACTCATCCTGTCCCGGCTTGAGCGGCGCACGGAGCATGGGATCTGCAAAATCTATGTAGGCCCAGTTCTGTATCCTTCCGCCGTTTGACCAATATGTCAGTCAGTTTCCGGTAAACCGACTGATTGCCGGAGAAGATGGATGAAGAATTGAGGCCCAGCGAGAGCCTGCCAGAACAGCTTCTGGGCGATCTTCAGACGACGAGGGGGTATCTCCTTTGTAGACGGAGTTTCCCTCAGATGTAATCATGAGAAATAGAGAAAAACCCTTGTAGATTGGATTTCCCTCATATGTAATCATGATTTTAATCTTTAATAAAATCGTCTTCTTCTCCATATGATCGTCTTGCCATACGTTGCTTGTGAAGTCTGAATATGTGCAGCTTCGACACGTCTGAATCTTTACGCTGACTCTGATAGAAAGAGTATTAGGCCATGTCCTTTATGCATAGTGGATAGTCCATAGAACGCTGCTGAGCACTTTGAACATTTAGAACTGTCTTGTTGCTAGGACTGCGTAGAATTTCTGAACTATTGCCTCTCTGATGAGCGGAATTTTGTTTTGTTCAGAATTCGTCTTCAAGAATGATCTCTCGAAACTCCCTTGGAACAGGGTCGAGGTTTTTGGCTGTCAAACTGAGTTGCCACTTTGATAGACGAGATGTTCAGACTGGAATCTGGATGAACCTCCAGTTTTCTGGACCCGAGAGGAGTAATTTCTCAATGTTTGAACTCTGCATACTTTGGGTACTTGGGGATGCTTTGGGTCAAGAACGAGTATCTTCTGTGTGAACTCTTTGTACTTGACCGCCTTGGGGACTGTTTGGATATGCGGAAAGTCGTGGAGCGGGAAATCATGTCTGTAGCCTCTTGAGCGTAGAACACCATCGAGCGTGAAATCGTAAACTTGTGGTTCCTGAGCGTGAAGTCGTAGGTTTGTTGCCTCTCGAGCATAGAATGCTACCGAGCACAAAGGCATCCGGGCAAGAAAAACCATAGACTTGTAGCTGTCGAACGTAAAGCCGTTAGATTCGTAGCTGTCGAGCGTAGAAAAGCTCCTTTAGCGTAGGACTGTAGATCTGTAGCTTGTGAGCGCAGAACACCATCGAGCGTGAAATCGTAGACCTGTGGTTCCTGAGCGTGAAGTCGTAGGTTTGTTGCCTCTCGAGCATAGAATGCTACCGAGCACAAAGGCATCTGGGCAAGAAAAACCATAGACTTGTAGCTGTCGAACGTAAAGCCGTTGGATTCGTTGCTGTCGAGCGTAGAAAGCTCCTTTAGCGTAGAACTGCTTGATTTGTAGCTCCTGAAAAGAAAATTTCTTCGAGCGTGAGGTTTGCGGATCTGTTGCTGCTGAGCGTAAACTGAGCGCCACCGAGCGTGAGATCGTCGATTTGGTATCTGCTGAGCGTAAAGTCGTGGGTTTGTGGCCTCTCGAGCATAAAAGCTACCGAGCACAAAGGCATCCGGGCGTAAAACCATAGACTTGTAGCTTGCGAGCGTAAAACCGTAGATCCGTTGCTGTCGAGCGTAGAAAGCTCATTTAGCGTAGAACCCGCTGAACCGTCTTGCACGAAAAAAACCTTTCGAATTCGCTGACTGTCCGTCTTCCAAGGGTAGTGGGCTGACGTAGCATCCAATCATAATCACCTATTAATTGCGAGATTTGGTTAGGGTCTCGAGGGGTTCGTCCGAGGATTCGAGGAGTCGACCCGGACTGTATATATATCCCCAGCTTCTGGAAAGAAAAACTTTTTATCTGTCTTCTGCGAAAGAGAGCTTTCGACTGTTCGAGTTTTTCTTCGTTCCTTCTCCGAGCACTTCGAGTCTTCCGAAATGGCGTCGAAACAAACCCCCTCTGCTAAGGGAAAGAGCATAGGTTCTTCTTCTCATTCTTCTGTCCCGGCGAGGGAATCTCCGGTCGGGCAAGGTGAACTTCCCTCTGAGGGGAGCATCCCGCCGACGACTAGCGCTCCCGGCTTTAGAGGTAGAACTTTTTAGGATGACACAAACGACGAAAAATCCTTCGCACACGTTGAACGTGACTGCGCTAGGTCGTCTTCCATGCTGATAGCCTCTTTTGAGGCAGATGACGCACGGAGGCATTTTCATCTTTTACGCCCATATTTCTAATGTGTCAGCGTAAAGACTCCGTATTTTCGTAGCTCTGGGCGTAAATAGCTCGGGCTACCAAAAATTGGCATATTTCGTAAAATTTGAATTTTACGTTTGTGGAGAAAACTTCCGGCGTAAGGTGACCAAATTTGTACAATCTTGGCGTAAAGCACAGACTGTCGTTTCCTTGGTCCGTGTGTTTGTGCCAGACTTGTAATGACATGTCTTCTTTGTATTATCTTGCAGTTGATCTGGGTGAGTCCCCATTGGCTGAGTTGATGGGCTCCGCTACGGGGATGCTGCACTCGAACTATCTGGAGGATCTGTCCCATGTGGCATTTCCCATCTCTGGACCCCAGTATCCTGAGGGAAGGGAGCTCCTGATATCGGCCCAGGGTGAGCGAATGCTGTTGAGTATGATCAACGGCGAACCCTTGGTACGTGTAGATGGGGAGCAGTACATAAAACCGGCTTTCCTTTTTGGGGACATGATTGATAAATAGTCCCAGACGAAGCCTAAGAGGGAGCCTTGGGTTTTCTCTGCCGGGGATTTGGTCTTGTACCTGCCGACGATGTCGAGGGATTATCCCATCTCGGCCTTCTCCCATGCGACGCATCCCAGGAAGATGTCTTGGAAGCTGACTCCTGATCTTCACGGGAAGCCGGGGAAGATCTTTCATCTGAAAGGCGCTGACCAGGGGTCGTTTGTTAGTCGCCCTTCTGGCGTTGTGACGCTATTCCGAGGACTGTGCCCGGGCAGTGTTCCAAGTGAAGATAGCTCGGTGATCCAGCCGGTCCAATTGTCGACCTTCTGCAACGACTTCATGGGTCGAGGTGGGGTATATTCCAAGGAGAATCCTCGGTACAATGGGTGGATTGCCCCAACGAACTCCCGATGGAGATGCCTAGTTGACTGGGCCTTAAAGCACTTCCAGGGAGAGTTGGAGGGCATCGGACTATATGCCGCTGTGAGTGCGACGAGCGTCGGGCTGCCTCCGAACCCTAATTTGTTCCTGGCACTGATGGAGCGGTACATTCCGCTCACCGGGACCTTCGCCACTCCACTAGGGGAGTTGGGGTTGGCCCTTTATGAGATGGCAGCTGTCTCGAGACTGCCGATGGGGGATACCCCATATGAAGAGTATGTTCCCACCAACCGAGAGTTGGGAGATTTGGACCCTCGGGTGGCGGAAGTATATCAGGAGCTGATGTGTCAGTACTTCGCGTGCACCGCTTTTTATAACGAGCCTTCTGATTTGGCTCACACCACCAAGTGGATATCTTACCTCTTCTTCCACCGAGCCAGGGCCGCCAGGTCGGAGAAAGCCTCGGGTGGTAAGAAAGAGCCCGTGAATTGCTTGGGCGTCCTCAGTGCCCAGGTTGTGGAGACTCTTATGGAGGAGGCTGAAGCTCCGGATCAGATTCTTGTGGAGGGGGTAGGAAAGTACCCGGAAGGCACTAAGGCCTGTAGTTACTTGAGGCGTTGCCGTAGGCCTTTGTCTAAGGAGGCCCAGCTGGCGGGTTTTCTCTCCATATGGCTGCGTCAAGTAGTGGTGCCGGGCACCGCATCCGCGGACCGCATTCACCGTAACATCCTGTGGCCGGCAGTGCGCCTGGTGTTTGGGGCAAGACTGGGCTTGCTTCCTGCCATGGTGTGCCGTATACAGGCTGGCCTGAGGGCCATGACAGATGGGTTGCTCGTTGATGAAGCTCGGCGGGAGAGCTTACCTAGGGTGGAATTACCATACTTGTACTTGATGGGATGGTTAATTCTCCACAATTCCCGGGTTATGTTACCCGGTTCCGGTAGCAGCTCAGGGGGTATATTCCTATTGAATTACAGGGATTCCTCTTGGAATGTGAATACAGTTTTAGACTGTCGGCTGGTTTTGAACCTCAGCCATGGCTAGAAGATCCTTTGTACTCCCCCTCCTGTGCATCGCAACCAGTCAGGGCTGTGGCTCGAGGATTCAGGTCGAGGGAAGACCGTTCTTTCTCCGGAGGTGTTTAATTGGTTGGTCTGTATTAGACCTTCCCATCTGCTGTATAGGAGCGAAGACCATTGCTTCATCGAGTCCTACCTGCCCAGTCGGTTCGCCAGGCAGTTCGGGTACGACCAGTTGCATGTGGGCAACGCCGTTACCAGCTTCAGGTCCAGGGGTGGACTCATTGATGGAGCTAGAGGGTGGCGATATTTTACCATGGGTTGTACGGGGGCAATTTTTATCGTGCCGGTCGTTACAACCTCCACGGAGCTGCGCATCCTTCACTCCTACGCCCAGTTTTATGTGGCGGTTAATACTTTCTACCACGATTTCGACAGGCGTGGGAGCTTCAGGGTGCCTTCTGCCAAGCCTGGGGGAAGGGTCGAAGTCCCCTCGGTTTCTTCTGACGAGGGGGAGGAATCTGGTACTCCGGATGAGCCTTTGGTGTCGTTGCCGAGGTGTGTAGTGCCTCTGCCGGCGGGGGCTCTGGTAGTCTCTTCCGGGAAGCGACGGGCTTCTGCTTCGAAGGAAGCTTCCTTTCGTAAGAGGAGGAAGGAGACGGTTGCTCGTCCTCTCCGTATTCCTGGTGTTGAGGTTCCCGGGAATGAGCCTGCATCTCCCTGTATCAGGGATGATTCTTTGGCCGGAGGTTCCTCGCCTTTCAGAGGGGGACCTTCTACAGTTCTGGCTGGCGGCGCCGGAGAGTCCTCGCTAGAGGCTGCTGTCGCTGCGGCTGCTCCTAGCAGCGGAGCGGGATTGCCTGCGTGGCCCCAACAGATGGAAGAATCTTCCCTGAGGTCAGTAGCGGGCGGAGTTACTCCTGCATTAGCGAGCGCGCCTAGCGAGACTCCGGCTGATGAACCTCGACCGCGTCTCGGGGAAGACTTGACCGAACTCTTGGCGATGTCGGTCGGCCCACCTCCTTCTCCAGGTATGACAGTTCGTATCGCGTCATTAAGGCGTGGCTTAGCTACATCTGCTGCAGATGCGTCGTATATGCCGTTGGTTCCGGGTAAATGTCGTTTCGATGTCTCCTCCTAGGAGGATTACCACTGTGTTTGACATTTTTGCTTTCTTGTCCTTTTTCAGGGGATGACGTCCACGGGGAGCATGGCGTTGAAGCGCCTTCCGGCTTTGTTCTGGCTCCTGGCGGTGACGTGGAGGCGCCGGATTTTGAGGCAGGAGTGTCTTCGGGGGCTAGCTCGCCCGGGGAGGTTTCATCGTCTCAAGGGGAGGACGAACCTGTTATCGTGACCTCGCCTGTTGCGAGTATGCCGATGACTTCGATTGTCGCCATCGCACCTTCTTCGGGCGTGCCACCTGTTGAGGCGGCGGTGGCTACCTCGTCTGCAATTATGGCCGCTCTGGGCGCTCAGTCGGGTTTAGTCGCGTTGATCGAGCAGCATTCCAGCCTCGTCTACACTAGCTTAAAAACGATGATACCGATGGTGTTGGCGAAGAACCTTGACTTCGAGCTCCTGAAGAAGACTTCTCAGCTTTCGATCGAGGTTGTCAGGGGGCTTGGCAATCCTGAAGTGGCTGACGCTCTGGAGGCGGTGGCTAATGGTTTAGAGAAACCCATTAACGAATACTTGCAGCGGACTGAGGGCAGCCTTGATGCTGATGTCCAGGCTCGATACGACCTCATGTCTGAGCGGTTCGCTACAAAGCTTGAAAGCCTAGACAACTCTATCCAGACGCATAAGCTGGAGATGGATAGGAGAAGAGCTGTTGTGGAAGAAGCCCTTGCCGTTGAGATGCAGTGTCGATCCGAGCATGAAGGGAATGCGGCGAGGGCCTCCAAGCTGCGGGAAAAACTTGCTCGGGCAGAGGAGTGGGCTTCCCAGTCGTTGGCAGGTTTGGAGGTGGCGTCTGGTCGACTGAACGAAGCACAACGGGATCTGGACCGTGCGGAAGCTGCCCGTACGGGCTGTCTTCGGGCAAGGGCTAATCTGACCCTTACGCATACTCCGGAGGCACGGCTGGAGCAGGCTCACGCCGATGCTTTGGCCCTTAGGAATGAGAGGATAGCTGCACTGGAGCGGCAGATTCATGGCCTGATTACTCCGCCATCTTGATGTACCCCTTCCTATGTAATTCTGCCTTCTTCGGGAATGAATAACAGCGGCTCTTTTCTGACTGTTGTGGACCCATCATTTCGGAATGTAAATGACAGGTTAGGTGAGAGTGATATCAGAGGTAGTATGGACGTGATAAACTCTCGATAAACTTCTTAGCGGGACATATCTATTCAGAGGTCATGCGAACATGATAGAGTGTAACCCAACTAATTATGTTTTTGGAAGTAGTTTTGTCAGAATCGAGGTCCTTGCTATTTTCCTCTTTGAGCAGGAGAGATTAGGCATAGTACCTTTTCAGGAATTTGCCGTTGATAGGAGCCATTAACATATCTCCGTTGGGCTGGGCTATCCTGTAGGCGCCGTTTGAGAACGTTATCTCGATCACATAAGGGCCTTCCCATTTGGGCTGGAATTTGTCTTTACTTCTGTGAGTTAGAATCATCGGCCTTCTCACGGCTAGAACTAGCTCGCCGACTTTGAACACTCTTTCCTTAACTTTATGATTGAAAGCTTTGGAAATGCGTGCTTGGTAGAACGCGATGCGCTGCTGAGCTTGGAGGCATTTCTCGTCTAATCCTTCCAGCTCTTGGAGCCTCAACAGGTCATTCTTTTCTCGAGTCAGCTTACTAGTTACGGCTATTTGGAGCGACGGGATCTTGCTCTGACGGTTTGGTAGCTGGAGCGTCAGCCGGCGCACCTTCCTGATTTGCTCCGTCGTTGTCGAGGTAGGCCCTCCCTGAATGGGTTGCGACAAGTACCTCATCTCCGTCTGATGTAGAAGAAGTTGTGACCATGTAGCATGATCTGTATTTGGAATTCTTCTTGGGGGTAGCCCTGGTTGCCTTGGTCTCTTCCTCGAGATCCGACACCAAATCTTGGTGAACCCACATAATCTCGCCCCGCCGGATAGTTAGGGGCACCAGGTTGTGACCTTGATCCCTAGTAGGAGGAAGGTTAACGAGGCTCATCGTTGCCCGGGAGATAGGTGTAACACCATCGGGGACCTTTTGGGGAGGCAAATTGCCAAACTGCAGAGAGATCATGTTGGCCGTGACCGTTTTCTCGGTGTTGTGCAGAGTGATGGCCTTAGCATCGATCAACCCCTGGATCTTCCTTTTTAGTACATAGCACGCCTTTGTCGGGTGGTGTACGTATCTGTGGAAGATGCAGTATTTTGGGTCGTCAGTATTGCCGACCTCCTGGGGCCACCTTAGTTCTGGGAGGGTGATCTTGCCACTTTTGACGAGACATTCGAAGATACTTGGGATATCGTCGTCGTCGAAAGAGTAGACTTCGACGGGCCTCGGAGCCCCCGGTTTCGCTTGGGCGGTCGCCGCAATCTTTGGCCTGGCCGTGTTGATTGCTAGTGCTTCCTTCCCTTTGAGACCACGATGATGGTCGCTGCCAGGGGATGACCTCTTGCTTCTGTCAGAGGCGGAGATCATGATGCCATTGTCGTACGCCTTGCGACTGTTGTCTTCAGCTGCTACCGCCGAGAGGATGAACGAGGGCCAATCATGGAACTGATATGGTCCTGTGAACACCGAGACCACGGAAAGGAGGTTCTTCCTGCAAATGTCCACCAATGCTGAGTCTGGAACTCCTAGAGGCATCTGTAAGGTGGCCTGACGAAAGCGTTCGATGAAGATGCGAACGTCTTCCTTTTCCTTCTGCTTGACTTCGATGAGAGAGGACATAGACATGTCCATTCCTCCCTCGTAAAATCGTATGAAGAATAGAGCTTTGAAATCCTCGAAGGAAGTAATGCAGTTGTCTGCCAAGCTACGGTACCACTGATAGGCTACTCCTGAGAGGCAGCCTTTGAACACCCGAGTGAGGAGGGCATCGTTCCCTTGTAGCAGCACCGTCATCATACTAAAATAGTTCATGTATTGGCTTGGTGATATTTTTCCCTCAAACAGAGCCATCGCCTGAGGTTTATATTTTGGAGGGAAAGGGACCTCTTCCCAGATAGCTGGGTACGGCTGGTTGATTCCCAGTTTCTTGAGCTGATCTTTGTGCTTCAAGGCATCGAACTGGGCTTTCAACTCCCGGACCGCCTGCATCGGATTTTTCGTTGGAAGCGGAGGAACTGCTGACTCTTGATCTAGAGCAGGTTCTTGGCTTGGGCTGGATGGTAGCAAGTCCACCCCCACATGCATCTGAGTTGGCGGAACCGATGTTTGAGCCATGGCAGTTGCGTGCTGAGTTAGTATCATCTGGTGCATATTCTCCATTATGGATTGCATTTGTTTCAGCGACGTCTCCAGGTCAGTGATGCGTTGTTCTGCGTCTCCTGGTGGCGACGCTCCCTCGCGTTCGTCTTCGATGGCGTAAGCTCCCATTTCTCTGGGCGTCGTCGAAGGGTAAGTATAGGTCGCTACAGAAGTCGACTCTATACTCTCGGCATCTGATCTGGGAGATCGGCGACTCCCAGCGTCGGAATCAGACGAGTATGGAGCTGGTTGCTGTGACCTTGCACGGGTATTTTGGAATACCCCAGCTTCAGCGTTCCTGAGGAGGTCTTCGAATTTTCTCTGGCTCGGAGGTCCAGAGGGAAGACGCTTTAAGCTCGACCCTCTTCTAGGTATGCGTGAAGCCATGTTCACGGACGCATACGCGTGCTCCTCTTCCGGGAAAGATTGAGAGTAGTTCAATCGGTCGAAGACCGATCGTTTTGCTTTAGAATAGTAGCAGTCAATCACAATCTTATGACTATTACAACATTGTTCCCTAGGGGGCGTAATAGACATGTTGGAAGGTTCCCTCTCCTTACGCTTCTGGATTAGGCCTTCGCGTAGGTCAGGAGTAGCAATTTGAGCTTGTTTTGTGCCGTGGGACTTACCCAGGCGTGATTTGGAGATTCGCTCAGACAGGCGTAAAGCTGAAGAGGTGTTCAGTCGACCATCGTCTTCCCGCGTAATCCGGAGGATAGGCAGATAGCTTCTTCGCTGGTGTAACGGCCGAGGAGTTGAGTACTCGCCTGCTTGCTTCCTCTTGCGGAGATCACGACGCTCATCTGGTTCGTCATAGAGGTCAGATGTCGTCTTGCGTGTGGAGCGTGATCTGTTCTTCCGATTTGGCGTTGAGGCACCATCGGAAGTTTTGTCTGTACCGCGCGTAGCGGAAGACAGGTTCCTACGCGTGGAGCGCAGGGGATACTTCTGGGTCAGCGCTGAGGCTTTGCCCGAAGTTTTGTCTGTACCGCGCGTAACGGGAGACTGATTTCTACGCGTATAGCGCAGTGGATACTCCTGGGTTAGCGCTGAGGCTTTACCAGAAGTTTTGTCTGTACCGCGGGTAGCGGGAGACTGATTTCTACGCGTATAGCGCAGTGGATACTCCTGGGTTAGCGCTGAGGCTTTACCAGAAGTTTTGTCTGTACCGCGCGTAGCGGGAGACTGAATTTTACGTGCGGGGCACGGAGGGAGCGATGCTACCACCTCATTGGTCGGAGAGATCGGAGAGTCCACAGGAACGGCGGAGGATGTCTTGGGCATCCACACTTTGCGTAGCTTCCTGTTGTCTTGGACGGAGAGAGAGTGAGAGCTACCCCCAGCCCGAAGCATGTCTTCGTAGGCAGACTGGTCGAAATAAACGACCAGTGTCTTCTTCACGGTTCCTACAGATATCGCATCGTGTTGAGCAATTACTTCCTCGTCAGAAGAGAAAGACGTCCCCAGCAGAGTCGCCATCTTGTTTGTGGTATTAAACGAAAGAATGAAAGTGTATTTCAATGACGGGATTTATACGAGACCCGTGCCCTTTGGTTTACAAATAAACTTGTACAATTCGATCCTATACGAGGATGCGAGAGTACAATTTATTTAATCTGGGTATAAATTGCTATAGGTGTCTGATCTGCGGTCGATCACTTTAGCCCTTGGACTACACGATGTTGAAGAAGTGCCGTGGAAGACAGGATGCAGCTTCGGAGGTTGCGAAGGAGGGTGGATGCGCGATGCTGAAGGTCGTCGCTCCCTATTCCTTGCCTGAGCTCTGTATTCTTCTCTCTCTCTCTGTCTCTCCCTCTTGATCTCCGGTTCGGTGACCTTGTTCGATCCTTCTTTCAAAGTTTCGAGCTTTGATCTGATATTGGTATTCTTGGCCAAATTTTCCGACCTAGTTCGATCTTCCAAATTGTCGACCTTGTTCCCCATTGATAGGGGTCTCTATTTATAGAGTTTTGGTGACAGTGACCACTCCATCGGTGTAACAACCGAGGAGTGGAAAGTACAGCACCCTTTTACACAACGGTTAAAGTAACCAATGCCTACGTATAGATGATCTTTTGAATGAGCGTGTGACGCGGGTCCAATTAAGGGGACACAACACGTACAATTGCTACTAAGATCACGACGTAAAAGCCACGTAGGTAGGTATCCATTGTGTAGCAGAGGTTGGCATAGAAGCCAAATATCTGTCACCATGGCATAGAAGCCAAGTAGGCATAGAAGCCGAATAGGCATAGAAGCCGAACAGGCATAGAAGCCGAGTAGGCATAGAAGTCGAGCAGGCATAGAAGCCGAACAGGCATAGAAGCCGAGTAGGCGTGGAAGCCGAGCAGTCGTAGAGACTGAGGGGGGCGTGGAAGCCGTAGAAGCACAGATCCTGAATGGGCGTAGAAGCCGCTGCGTACCGTGCCAGGGTGCTGATGTGGACGTCTTTAGCCGGAATTACGGCTTTTGGAGATCAAATCTTTGGTAGAGATTTGCCATCATCATGTGCATTAAATGCGGAGACGTGCCTTGAGGGGAAACTGTCACCGCTCTGTGCATTTTGACGGAGGGACGTGCCTTGAGGGGACACTGTCACCGCTCTGTGTGTCTTGGCGGAGGGACGTGCCTTGAGGGGAGCTGTCACCGCTCTGTGTGCTTTGGCGGAGAGACGTGCCTCGAGCCCTGTACGAAGCGCAGCTTTTGACGTGGCAGGCGGTTTGTCTTCTGCGGAGCGTAAAACAGCCCATGTTTGCCTGTGTAAAATAAGTCAGCGTGTTCTCTTTGCACGCGAAAGAGCGATTTACGCCGGGGGATTTTAGTAAGCGCCAGTTTGGTGATATTTTAACCAAATCCTCTGCATTAAATGCTGAGATCCGCCATCATACTATGAAGCGCGTCCCGAGGGGTCTGCCCCCGTTCCCAGCCGTCGTTTGGGTAGCTGTGCAGCACTTTTTGTCAGGAGTCAGAGGTCAGGTTTACTGCATGACTGGACAGTTTCTTTTTGGGAATATGAAGCGTTCCTCGTACGCTTTAACGCTGCTTTGAGAGCGGCTGGGTTTTACGCCATGGAGGCGATGAAGAACCCTGTTTTACGCTGGATGGCTCTGAAGGCCTCTGCTTACGCTGCTCTGTATCAAGACGCTGCATAGATCTTCCAAGCATTTTTTTTATGCTTCTACACCGGACCCAAACAGTAGACTCGACGCAGAGGATTCGACTCGGACACAGTGTTCAGGACACAGGACACGAAGGAAACGCTATTCTTCAGGTATTCATAACTTTTTGCTCGTAGCTCAGAATTCGATTCCGTAAATGGTATCGTGTAGCCTGTATGACCCTCTCGGTGTCCGAACAAACCGCTCGGGGCATCGCGTCCTGTGGTGATCGCACACCGCGATCCAAAAACAGGAAAAACTAAGCCTTGTTTCACCCCGGAATCGAGTACGCCCCGCCAAACGGGACGACTTGGTCGCGTGCGGTCTTCACAGATACGTGCGCGTCGTTGATACGGATGTGCGGGCTTTTGCAGAAGCTGATTCGGATGTGCGTGCACACCGGAATCAGTGCGTATCCGCGGACATCGTCCCGTATCCGACCATTCTGTTTCTCGCTGTAACTTAGTGTACACAAATCAGATCGAGACGAAACTTGCGCCATCGGACTCGTAGCAATACGCTGGTCCTGTGAGCCAAGTTTGGTTTGATTCTGAGAACGTTGACAAAATCGCGTGTCGTGGGCCCCACAAGCTCCACCCGACGGGCGATTTTGAGAACGGCTCATCGGAATCCAATTCTGGAAGTTCCGTTGGGTTCGTATCATCGTTCCTGACCTGTTGACACTAAGTTTGACTTTTTTGAGACCTTTGACCCTGACGCATTTTTTGGAGCAAAGCGGACCACATTTGGACCCCGCCTTGACCCGAAAATGACGTTTTTGCCCTTATCTTCAAATTGGACTCAAGGATATACGTTCCTAGCTGATTGAAGTATTCTGGACCTGATGGTGATATTTATTTCAGCAACCGGAGTACTGCTTGGAAATCCAGCTGAAGCCAGAGCAACATTTGGAGCCGAAAACCCAGACAAGTGTACCTTGCCATAAAATACAGTTATTGATTCATTTTGATTCTCTTGCTTTAATTTCTGTGACTGTTGTACTTTCTCTATCAAGTACTTTATACTTAGGATACCTGACACAGAGCATGATACAGAATCTTCTTGATTATACAAGGGGGTTTTGTATAGGATATAGATTTTATGACTTGAGCTTTACATTTTATCTTGACTAGTTGCATTAGTTTAATCTTGTGTAACATGAACATTGAGAACTGTGACGTGAGATTACATTGGATGGGGAGAGTATTACCATATTAAGGCTGAATATATATTATACTGTGTAAACTGGATGTGTTCTAGTCTCTGACACAGAGCTTTGGCACCTGTACTGGCCCTTCGAGAAAATTCTGCTATGGTTTCTTGTCACTGATCCTGTAGTAGTCTCAGCCTGAGTATGAATAATAACTCTCACTTGCATTATCACTTAGCTAGTTTAATTATTTACCCAGATTTGTTTGATAGCAACATCGGCATGCCACTGTCTTAGACTTAGTAATTTCTTGTGCTTCTCTTGTGTTTAACATCTTGTTTGACTTGCATGTTCATTCACTGTATTTTGGCTCGTATTCTTCTGTACCTTGTTACGTCCCGCTGAGGACCTGGTTTTGTTTCCCAGATTTAGCAGACGAGATCTACCCTGAGGTGTACGGAACTGGGGCACTACTTGGAGCAGTACCTGCACCTGAAGACGAGGTGATTGCTGAGGACTTCTCATGAACAATTGCTTCACCATGCACAATATTAATGGCAAATGGACTTATTTCCTGTTTAATTGAACTATTTATTTCCTGTCTTTGAGAACTTGTGTAAACAGACTTAATATCGGATTGTTCTCCGATTTTATTTACTTTGACTGTTGTTGTTTAATATTTCTTTTGCTGTTATTGCTATCTTATATCTGTGGATGAGATTAGTAAAACCCTGACTAATGTAATACAGCTTAAGTATGCCCGATGGATCCATTAAATTGGGTTTGTCCATCAGTGCATGCTGCTGGCCATTATCACGCGTCCAGTCCCTCGGTATTTTGGGACTGGGGCGTGACATGGTTTTTGTGGTGGCCCATGCAGGTCAACGACTAAATTGTTCGGTTTCAACTTAGGGACCGAACAGGCCTGCAATAAGAGTAGGATAAGTTTTTAGGGTCTTATCCACTTGCTTGAATCGTTTTTGATATCTGTATCGTATTCAAACTAATTTTGACTTGTATCTTGCCTTGACTCCTGTGCGCCTCTTATAGTTTATTGTTGATGCAGAGTAATGGATCCACAAAAAAAGGACGGAACTCCAACAAGAACACCAATAGGTGCTGAAGTCACTTATGGAGAAGATAAAGTGACGCAACTGAGTGGAGATCCCTCTACTCACCGAAGCAGACAAGCAGATCCGCAATCTTCTAGATTTCGGCGTAATGATATTCCACCTCCGCCCCAGTTCACTCCACAGATGCCTGTCTTTCCACCAGGCCAAGCAATGGATGGACAGCAGATGTTCCAGATGTTCTACGCAATGATGCAAGCTCAGCAACAAGTCCAAACTGAGGCCCATCGTCGCGAAGCTGAGTACTTGAGGAACAGTCTAGTAAATGCACTAGAGCAGGCCAACCTACCAGCTAGACGGCAACCGACGGGCTCTATCACTGATTTCCGACAACTGAAGCCCCGTACTTTCTCTGGCAAGGAGGGACCAACAGAAGTGCATGAATGGCTCACCAACATTCGGCATCAATTAGAAGCAGCTGAGCTTCCACAAGAACGTTGGATGACAGCCGTCAAAATGCAATTGACGGACAATGCTCATCACTGGTGGCTATCCGAAGAGACCAGGCTCGGACCAGACCGAGTTACTTGGGAAGAGTTCTCCAGACTCTTCCAGGAGATGTACATACCGGCTATCGCTCGATCAGAACTTTGGGACAAGTTCAATCGCCTCACTAAGAAGCTATGACGGTAGAAGAGTACAACGCCGAGTTCATTCGTCTGAGTCGCTTCGCTCTTACCTTGATCCCGACAGAAGTAGAGAAGGCCGAGAAGTTTTTTGACGGACTCAACATCGAACTACAGAAACTGATTGGATCTGTCGCACCAACTTCGTACACGGACGTCCTTGCTGCAGCTCGACGCATGGAGCGCGTCATCAGGAGAGAAACCAGTCTGAAGAGGCCTTCCACATCAGTACCAGCCAGAGCAAACAATGGAGAAGCTGCCAAGAAACCTCATCTGCATCAAGCACCACAGGGATCTGCATCCAAAACCCTGACTCTTCCTACTTGTTATTACTGCGGCAAGATAGGCCATGTTGAGAAGGAGTGTAGACGTAACACGGACTGTGCTTAGGTTGCGGATCCAGACAGCATGCAGTGAAGGACTGCCCTGAGCATAGAGAAGTACCAAGGGTAACCCAACAAGCTCTACCAGCACCAGGAGGGCATCAACCAAGGCCACCCTTGGCACATCAAGCAGCACCCTACCAGCAAGCCCAGCAACAGCAGAGAGCACCACCTCAAGGACGCGGCCAAGTTTTCGCGATGACTGTGGGAGACGCGCAGAACCGTGGAGTTGCAAATGCGAGTAAGTTTTAGTTGTTCCGTTTCTAGCATTTCTATAATTCGTGCCTGCTGGTTCGTGACCCCAGACTTAAAACCTGATTTGCTAATGACTGAATAACTTAGAATGTTTTATAATGTTTAACCTGATATATGTTTTAAAAGATAAAATTGATTTTCTAAAAACTGTAATCTTCTAGATTTCCCACATTTGGGAAATTGCATAACTTTTAATGCTTAAAAAAATAATTTTTCCTAGGTGCTCCTTGATTTTGATGTACCTCGAATAATGGTTGCAACTATGTCATCTCTGTTGACCGGTTAATCTTTGATTGCGAGGACGCAATCCTCTTAAGGGGGGTAGATTGTAATCTCCCTGATTTTTAAGAAAATTTTAATTTTTGGATAATTATATTTTTCTGGAATTTTTTGAGATTTTTCTCTAATTAAATTAAGGTGTTTTAATTATTAAGGGATTTTTAATTGTGATTAAATAATATTAAAATATTATGAAAATAATATTTTATGATGTAAAACAGAAAACCAGACATAGGATAATTTTTCGGGAATTTATTGGACCCCGGTTGGATTTTTTAAAGCCCTAAATACTAATTAAACCAATTGAACCAAACCAGGTTCATTAAACTAAACCCAAATTTTTATCGGGTCGGATCCGGGTCCAACCCAGACCCGACCCATTAACCCGCTAACCCGACCCGCATAATTGAATCCGGATCGGGTCGGATCTGCCTGACCCGACCCGTCCATCCGACCCGACCCGCAAACTTCATCTCCCCCAACCGCTCTTTCCCTTCCGCCGCCGGCTACCGGCCGCCCCCTCGCCTCCCTGCGACGCTTCCTCTCCGGCAACCGCAGCCCGCTCGCATCCCGACCCTCCGCCTCCTGTAACGGCCGCCCCATCAGCTCCCCGCTCTCCCTTTAAAAACCCTCGCCCAGCCTCTCTCCCCAAACCCTAGCCGACGCCTCTCCTCCGCCGAACACCTCTGCCCAGTTCCTCCCCCGCCGTGTCCAGCCTCCCGCAGCGCCTCGCCAGGCCAATCCTCCTCCCCCTTTCTTCCCCTCTCTCCTCGACAGCGCCGCCCTCGACGAATAGAAGGCAGCAGCAGGCGACCGTTCCCTAGCGCCGCCCGGACAACCGAGAGCTGCCCTAGCTCCGCCTCTGCAGACGTCGACTCTTTCCGGCGAGCTCCCCAGCCGCCGTCGGCTTCATCCCTCCCCGGCGAGTCCCTCCAGTGAACTCCGGCGAGCCTCGGACACGACCCAGACGCAGAAACCCTAGGCCGGACCCAAACAGTAGACTCGACACAGAGGATTCGACTCGGACACAGTGTCCAGGACACAGGACACGAAGGAAACGCTATCCTTCAGGTATTCATAACTTTTTGCTCGTAGCTCAGAATTTGATTCCGTAAATGGTATCGCGTAGCCTGTATGACCCTCTCGGTGCCCGGACAAACCGCTCAGGGCATCGCGTCCTGTGGTGATCGCACACCGCGATCCAAAAACAGGAAAAACTAAGCCCTGTTTCACCCCGGAATCGAGTACGCCCCGCCAAACGGGACGACTTGGTCGCGTGCGGTCTTCACAGATACGTGCGCGTCGTTGATACGGACGTGCGGGTTTTCGCAGAAGCTGATTCGGATGTGCGTGCACACCGGAATCAGTGCGTATCCGCGGACATCGTCTCGTATCCGACCATTCTGTTTCTCGCTGTAACTTAGTGTACACAAGTCAGATCGAGATAAAACTTGCCCATCGGACTCGTAGCAATACGCTGGTCCTGTGAGCCAAGTTTGTTTCGATTCTGAGAACGTTGACAAAATCGCGTGTCGTGGGCCCCACAGGCTCCACCCGACGGGCAATTTTGAGAACGGCTCATCGGAATCCAATTCTGGAAGTTTCGTTGGGTTCGTATCATCGTTCCTGACCTGTTGACACTAAGTTTGACTTTTTTTGAGACCTTTGACCCTGACGCATTTTTCGGTGCAAAGCGGACCACATTTGGACCCCGCCTTGACCCGAAAATAACGTTTTTGCCCTTGTCTCCAAATTGGACTCAAGGACAGGCTTTCCTAGCTGATTGAAGTGTTCTGGACCTGATGGTGATGTCTATTTCAGCAACCGGAGTACTGCTTGGAAATCCAGCTGAAGCCAGAGCAACATTTGGAGCCGAAAACCCAGGCAAGTGTACCTTGCCATAAAATACAGTTATTGATTCATTTTGATTCTCTTGCTTTAATTTCTGTGACTGTTGTACTTTCCCTATCAAGTACTTTATACTCAGGACACCTGACACAGAGCATGATACAGAATCTTCTTGATTATACAAGGGGGTTTTGTATAGGATATAGATTTCATGACTTGAGCTTTACATTTTATCCTGACTAGTTGCATTAGTTTAATCTTGCGTAACATGAACATTGAGAACTGTAACGTGAGATTACATTGGGTGGGGAGAGTATTACCATATTAAGGCTGAATATATATTATACTGTGTAAACTGGATGTGTCCTAGTCTTTGACACAGAGCTTTGGCACCTGTACTGGCCCTTCGAGAAAACACTGCTATGGTTTCTTGTCACTGATCCTGTAGTAGTCTCAGCCTGAGTATGAATAATAACTCTCACTTGCATTATCACTTAGCTAGTTTAATTATTTACCCAGATTTGTTTGATAGCAACATCGACATGCCACTGTCTTAGACTTAGTAATTTCTTGTGCTTCTCTTGTGTTTAACATCTTGTTTGACTTGCATGTTCATTCACTGTATTTTGGCTCGTATTCTTCTGTACCTTGTTACGTCCCGCTGAGGACCTGGTTTTGTTCTCCAGATTTAGCAGACGAGATCTACCCTGAGGTGTACGGAACAGGGGCACTACTTGGAGCAGTACCTGCACCTGAAGACGAGGTGATTGCTGAGGACTTCTCATGAACAATTGCTTCACCATGCACAGTATTAATGGCAAATGGACTTATTTCCTGTTTAATTGAACTATTTATTTCCTGTCTTTGAGAACTTGTGTAAACAGACTTAATATCGGATTATTCTCCGATTTTATTTACTTTGACTGTTGTTGTTTAATATTTCTTTTGCTGTTATTGCTATCTTATATCTGTGGATGAGATTAGTAAAACCCTGACTGATGTAATACAGCTTAAGTATGCCCGATGGATCCATTAAATTGGGTTTGTCCATCAGTGCATGCTGCTGGCCATTATCACGCATCCAGTCCCTCGGTATTTTGGGACTGGGGCGTGACATGTCTATTATGCATATTTTATTGTATTCAATTGGCATGCTTCTATGTATCTTGTTATGTCCCTCTGAGGACCTGGTCCCTTTCCAGGTGTAGACGATCTTGACTATTCGTAGGAGCACAGATCAGGACTTGCTACTTATCTCTCTTTCGAGAAGATCTTCTCTTCGAGTCTCATTGTTCAGTAGATGTATTTATTTTATTTCTCTTATATTCTAGTTGGTAGTGGATTTGTCTCCGCCTAATTACTTGTTCTTATCAAGCATTTTATACTTGATTCAGTTATATAGTTGATTGGTTATTTGATTCTGTGGATGAGATCTAGTTATGCTATGTGACTTATGATAATATATATACCATATGTGAGTTAACATTCATATTACAGCGTACGTGTGTATTATGGTATCCATATATTGGAGTTGTCATATACATACGGCTGGCATGCTTACGTATTCCTGGTCCTACGTATTTTGGGACGGGACGTTACATATATTTATGGTGGCCCATGCAGGTCTAGAGCATATTGTCTCGGTTATGTTACTGTACCGAGCAAGCCTGCGCATAGGATTAGAGTATAGGATCTCATCCACTTATTTAATCACCTTCCTTAATTTTGTTCTGCATTCTTATTTGATTGCTTGCATTGCATCTTGCTTGATCCTTCTCAACGTTAATCTTCTTTTTTCTCTCGTGCTTGATATGGGTTAGGAAGATGACTTGTACTAGGTATATACACTCTATTATTCAATAACACTATTAGTTAAATTATTGTAAGTTGGGTAGTATGCCTCATAACCTAGTATCACATTGTCTTTTTGACCCATTAATGAAGTATAATTGAATGACACCAACTATAGGCTTGCATAAGAAGATAGTGTTTATCCAGACTGTAGAACTTAGAGGCCCATATCCCCATTTAGTCTACTATAGACTTATACAAGAAGTTAGTATAGCAACTGTAGAGGCATAACACCGGACGAGTCTTATCTTCTTTGTGAACTTGAATTATTTTGTACCTTCCTTCATAATAATCCAGCGTACTTATATTTTCTGGACTACTTCCGCTTATGCTGCTATTTTATAGCCTAGTTTTGCAAGCTTATTCTTTTATCGAGCTTGTTCATGACATCTGTGTTATTGGGGATGCCTACTAATATATTATCTAAATCAGAATCAGTGTATTACGGTCTGACAACCTTAATGCACTTGGTTCGCTCTTCGTATAACTACTTTACGTAAATTAAGATATAGTTGACTCAGCTTGTTAGACGAATATACTTGCCCTCTAGATATGTTCGAGCATATCATATCAGTTACATAACTGTACTGATATGAGCATGCGAATAGAAATTTACCAAAATAAGATTTTAATCTACAACTGCCCTGACAACTCTCTTTTAAAATTCTTTAATCGCCTTGAACCCCGTACTTGTATCCTATCACCCCCTCCTTGAATTCTTTATTATTATTTTTTCGTCTTCCCCTATTTTGAAAAGACGAACGTTCATACTTGGTATAAGTTTGATACACGGAGACTACTAGATATACCCCATAGGCCAATCATATTACTTTATGACTGTCTTTTATAATTAAGGGCATATCACATGTGATATATTTGGTGTTAAATTTTTTGAGGATATGTTGATATTTTAACTAGATAGCTTACCCACGATGCTAATGGATGACACGAGTAGCAGTAGTAGTATTCTCTTTCCTATCACCATTTCGTCCCCTTGGGTGGCTTATCTTCTCTTCCATATCCATTCCTTGTCCCATGCTTAATTATTCCTATCGTAGTTGCATCTTTTTGTGCCATCATAAATTGTTGATTTACTTCAACCTCACCCTTTATTTTGTTAGTTAAAATATAAATGGTTAGTAATAATTAATAACTAAAAGATGAGTTCACAATGATAACCCTTATGTATATACACTATAATAATATCTGTATTCTTTTATTATTTTTAAACCATGAGTAGCATCCTTTAGTCTAACAGGAATTAGTTGGATTATTGAAATAGTTTATACTTCTAATAGTTTTATAAATTTAGTCAAGACCTTAATTGTTGCCCTAAAACTTAGACTAAGCTTAGGAAAGATTTGAAGGCACTTGTTACGAACTGATGACTATGACAAATTGCTGGCAAGGTAGCGATAGCTGCAGCTAGACCACTATAGTAGAGTAGTCAAATTATTTGCAGACATACTGGCCAGGTGGCGTGGCAGTATTAGACTATAATACTTGACGGTTACAGAGAAAAAATTATGGTTATGAGATTCCAGACAAGTATCCCAAAAACTTTTGACCCAATGAATAAACTCGCCTTACAACCTAGACAACAGCCTTAAAAGACTTTGACTACTAGTAGAATTCTTGTAAGTTGGGTAGTGTAGATGAGTTAGTGTCATGCCCCGATTTTATGGAATCGATATTCGTCCCCCAGGTGTGACGCCGTGCCGGCCTAGGTTGCGCACCGCACAAGGCTAAGATATTTTGTATAGCGAGCACATATTCAGAGTACACAGATAAATTGAAACACAAAGTTAAAACATGGAAAAGTTCTCTTTATTGATAATGAACATCTATTACAAACTCTTGAATGAGTCATAAGGTTGTCGCACGGGCTTACAAAATGTTGACACAAAATGAGATAGCTGTCCTTTATATTACATCATTTACTATAACTTCAAAATAAGAGACCTCCCGGCGGGTCAATGGTTTTCCCTCGGAGCTGCATTTAGTTTGGGTTGCTAGCTCCTTGCTGAAAATATACTTCAAAAAATGGCACAATCAGGATGCGCCGACAGCTAGACTGGATTGGGGGTGATTTTGGCTCCTCGCTCGGATCTCTTTAGTACGGGGAACCTGTTTCAACGAGGGTCAGATCTAGTTTGGGTTGCTAGATCCTTGCTAAACATATACTTCAAAAGATGGCACGATCAGGACGCGCCTACAGTTGGACTGGATTGGAGGTGATTTTGGCTCCTCGCTCAGATCTTCTTAGTGCAGAAAACCTGTTTCAACGAGGGTTAGTACATCAAAACATACTGGTGAAGGCAAGTCAACCCAACTATACCAATCAACACGTTATTTAGATGAAGCATGCATATTATTTTGTGGTCTTTCTATCTTGCCTTAGTTTATTTTACAAGCAAGCAGTATGTATAAACTACTGAAATAAATTTGCTACCGTTCGGTGACTTTTATCTGCCCGTCTGAACCACCTGCACAATACTTACCATGTCCTTCCCTGCCACAAAGACACGCACAGGTTTAAATATACGAGGGGATCACTGGCATATGTCAAATGGACGAGTTATAGTCGTTGACGAGGATGGCATGCAACAAAGATTTATGAGTGGTTGCAAACTATCCCGTCAAGATAGTTGAGACTATGGTAAAGTTCCGTCCGGATCAGATCGGTGCCAGTGCCTCAGTGACCGTCCGCAGGAACCATTGACCTTGTGCACAAGTTGTCCGTGATCAACGGCGTTTATATTGAGTTATACATTGATGCGACTGAGGCAATAAGATTTTGAGACAAGTAGCTTGACATGATTCATTTTTGCATAGTCTTCCTGTTCAGTTTTATTGTATGGCAGGATGAGTTCTTATATATAGCACAATTTAAAGAAAAAGTATATATTCTAACTTGTATTTATGCATATGATGAATATTCCAAACAAACAAGCATGTAAATAAGTAACCGTTCATAAGTTTGATTGACAAGCATCATAATCCAGTCTATTCCCTTTTTATCTTGACATTTTTTAGTTATTACTTGGTATCGTTTGATCAGAGCAAACAATAATACAAGATTTTAGATGTGAAGACTTGGAAGAAGGGCCAACTGAATCGAATATAAGTCACTCACAAGTTTGTTGGAAGGAAGAAGGAGATAGGTGCTTTAGGACTCCACTCGCGCGTTGCCTACTGCTTGTTCACTTGCATTGCCACGAACAGCTGATCAATATCTCTTCCACTCTTTCCAAAATCGAAATTGAAGTATAATTCAATGAATGAAAACAATGAATCCATCGAAACCGTTCAAGAAAACTCGAGCAAATCCGAAAACTAACTCAAGGCACGAAAGCAACAAGCGACAACGAAAACTAGGCAACAAAAGATGCAGCGGAGAGGTCCCTCCTGACTCTGCCGCTAAGTCGATCATGGGGGCACAGTCCACTGAATATGGGAATCGATTCCGAAGAAGCAAATCTATAACGAGGATAAGATCTTGTTTTAATCTATCCTGATCGAACGATACCATCTTGTATTTCTTAGTCGCGCTCCCCGAATAGGGGGAACGGGGCACCACAGTTAGAGGATAAAAGAATAGTGTATAGACAATAAGGAAAAAAAGTGTACAGTGGCTGACCATAACCTTTTAGGAAGCGTTGCAAACTTACAATGAAGTGTTAATATCTATAATAATTTATTACGAATATGGGTTAGTGTTAATTTCGAGGACAAAATTTTTGTAAGTTGAGTAGAATGTAAAACCCCCTAAATTTAAATATTATATTTATTTAATTAATCATTAAATTTATTTATATTATTTCTTAGTTAATTAGAAAATATATTTTATTGATTTAATTACCTATATAAATTCTCATTTAGAATTATTGCACAAAACTATTTATTTTATTTTAGGAATCCTTGTTAAAGGGTGATAGACGTTTAGAATTTATTTTGTGTATAAATATTATTTTTGGATTTTTTTAACCTCACCTATTTATGTAATTATATATAAATAAATATATAGTTAATAATAATAATAATAATATTAATAGTAATAATAATAATAATAATAATAATAACACTAATAATAATAATAATGAGTAATAGTAATAGTATTACAAATAATAATAATAATAATAATAATAATAATAATAATAATAATAATAATAGTAATAGTAATAGTAATAGTAATAGTAATAATAATAATAATACTAATACAAATAATAATAGTAATAATAATAGAAATAATAGAAATAAAAAGAAAAAGAAAAAGAAAAGATAACTAATCTTAAACCTAAAACCTTAACAACTAAACCCTAACTCCTAAACTAACTTAACAACAACCTACTTAATTCCTAACTACCCAGTACCAAAGGAACGACCCCAGCAGCCAGAACCCCCCCCCCCCCACTCTCCCCATCTCTCTCTCGGTCTATATATATATATATATATATATATATATATATATATATATATATATATATATATATATACCATCTAAACCCTAACCCTACTCTAGCCCGGCGACCGGCGCCCGACGACCTCAACCCCGACGCCGCGCCGCAACTGCTGCCCCGCGCCGCCGCAGCCCGCCGGGACCGCCGCCTTCCGCGTACTCGTGCAGCAGCACCCTTCCGTCGCCCAATCTTCAAGGTAACATATCTCTCTCACCTCTCGTCCTTTTCTTGAGCGGTTTGTCCGTGTACGTTCACAACCTAACCCTCTAGAATTTTCATTCAAGCGGGACAAATTTTCGTGCCCTAGATTGGTTGCCCTAGATTTGTCGAAAAATTGACCGAAAAATGGCCGAAAAACTAACCAAAAATATTCTAGAATTTCAACACCAAACTCCATGTTCATGTCCAATTTGCCACCAACCTGTTTAATATTTTCAAAATCTAATTGAAGGGTTTTCTTCTCTATATAAACGAGAATATTTTTGTTCTTTTACTTTTTATTAATTCGTTTCATGTGTTAAATTATTCGATCTCCAAAACGACCGAAAACTTGACATTTTAAAACTAAAATTTTGTGATACGTAGTACGTCCCGCCAAACGGGACCGCCTCGTCACGTACCAATTGAACCAAAATACGCGTATGGTATATCCTGATGTGTGGGATTTTACGAAAGTTGATTCGGACATGTGTGCGCGTCGGAATCAACCCGTATCCATAAAAAGTCTTCGTATCGCGAGTTTTGTAAAATACCACCCCACTTTGTGTACGCTCGTCAGAATGCGATGAAACTTATGCTATTGGATTCGCGGTATCATGCTGGTCCTGTGACCCAAGTTTCACGTGATTCTGAGACAGTTGACCAAGTCGCCTATCCGTGGGGTCCCACGGGTTGACTTGAAAGGCGAATTTGTGATCGGCTCACCGGAATCCAAAATTGGAGATACCATTATGTTTATATCGACGTTTAGAATTTGTTTGACCTATAATTTATTTCATTTAGAGACCTTTACCTCTGGCACGCATTTTGGTGCAAAGTGGGCTATATGTGGACCCCGCTTTGACCAAAAATTATCGTTTTGCCCCTGTGTCCAAATTGGACGAAAGGGTAATATTTTCTAGCTATCTCGCTTATTCTGGGAATGTTGGTGATATTTTTTTCAGCATCTAGAGACGTTTATTCTGATGCCATAGTTTCTGATCCCTTGTGCCTGACGTTTGGACGCTTACACTTTGCAGCTTTCTTGCCAGGCAATTATACCTTGCCAAATTGCTTACAGTACTTTACATGCTTATTATATTTTCATATAATTATTATATGTGTATTTTTTTGTCATAATTATATATTATATATATGTTGACACACACTTGACACATAGTATCATAGGAGGGAAGGACAATCAGTAGGCGTATGGGCTACCCACTCTGGTAAACCATAGTAACTAGCACGTACTATCGTAGTTGTGTCGCGATGGTCGCTACCCTCGCAGTATGTCGATTGATGGTGTCACGATGGTCGCTACCCTCGCGGTATGACGGCTTATGATGTTCATGGACGTGTGTGTGAGTTGTGAGATAGATAGAGTAGCCTACACCTACCCATACGTCGAAAAGGTTGTCCTCATTATGCATATTCATGTAGATTGTCTAGTACAACGTACTTATATATTTTCTATCTATTATGTATATTTTATTGTATTCAATTGGCATGCTTCTATGTATCTTATTGCGTACCTCTGAGGACCTGATCCCTTTCCAGGTATAGACGATCTTGACTATTCGCAGGAGCACGGATCAGGACTTGTTACTTATCTCTCTTTAGAGGAGGTCTTCTCTTTGAGTCTCATTGTTCAGTAGATGTACTTATTTTATTTCTCTTATATTCTATTTGGTAGTGGATTTGTCTTCGTCCAACTACTTGTTCTTATCAAGCATTTTATACTTAATTCAGTTATATAGTTGATTGGTTATTTGATTCTGTGGATGAGATCTAGTTATGTCATGTGACTTGTGATAATATATATACCATATGTGAGTTAACATTCATATTATAGCGTACGTTTGTATTATGGTATCCATATATTGGAGTTGCCATATACATACGACTAACATGCTTACGTATTCCTGGTCCTACGTATTTTGGAACTGGGGCATGACACAAGCAATCTATTATTTAAGCAAGCATAGTAGTAGTTCTTCTATCATATAAGGATAAGTTCAAGCAATCTATTACTCTTTCTTATTAGCATAACAAGGGTTTGATTAATAGCGGTGCTCGTGTAAGTTAGCATACAACAATTCTATCTTTTTTTAGCATGGAAAGGGTTCATTTGAATGAAAAGCAAATATGAGTTCTCTTATTAAGCATGCAGAGTCAGGATCTATCATTCTTCTTATGAAACTATCTTCTTAGAACAAGCAGTAGAAAACTCAGATTTATTATTAAGGCATGCAAGAATCATAGAATGAAGTTCTGTCCACTCACTTAGATCAATCATCTTGTGTTTCGATCAGAGAACACTTCAAGAAGGCTTTCGTTCGAGCCAGCAAAGCGATATCTCTTGTAAATAGTGCCTACGCGGAGTGGGACACTACATACTTACCCACCAAGAAAGAGTTTCGTCCTCGAAACTCAAGGAGACACTTTTGATATCCAGAGCAGCGATAGTCCTCATCTCTCACCATCCTCAATTAAAAACTCTAGCAATCAAGAACTCAATAAAACTCTAGCCATCAATAACAAGCATGAAATCACAACTCTCAAGCAATAAATCAAATCCAGAAAACTTTTGCCGGCAACTTTGAGAATATTAACGGACTTATTGTATGGAATGCTCATTGAGACAACGATATCAAGTGGCAAAGAATACCTTGAGTTGAAGCTAAGAAGCAGAATAGCCATAGGGTCGAGTTGCTTTGATACCATTATGTCACACCCCGATCCCTTAGGGGGCCGTTAGTCCTCGCTTGGGTCCTTGCGGGACCGATCGTCCTCGCGTGAGCGTGATGCTGTGCAAGCCTAAGCTACGCTTGCACAAGGACAAAGCTTGAACAAGGGCAAGTAAGCTATTCAAGATGGAAGCAACGACACAATATTGCAGAAAAGTAAAGAACACAATGGCATAAGCAAACAAGCTCTTTATTGATAATCAAGATGTGTTACAAGCGGCGCTTGGCCAAGATTATAATTCGCTCAAGCTCTCTTTCTCTCGATTACAATGACATCGTTTCATACATTACATCCCTTTATACAAAAGTAGGTCAAAGCAATCTCGATACGGCTAAAGGCATTTCAATGACAACCAAATACGAGTTCTCTTATTAAGCATGCAGAGTCAGGTTCTATCATTCTTCTTATGAAACTATCTTCTTAGCACAAGTAGTAGAAAACTCAGATTCATTATTAAGACGTACAATAATCAGAGAATAAAGTTCTGTCCACTCACTTAGATCAATCATCTTGAATTTTGATCGGAGAACACTTCAAGAAGGCTTCTGCTCGAGCCAGCAAAGCGGTCTCTTGTACATAGTGCCTAAGCGAAGCGGGGCACTACACAACCTAGGCCGTCTCCCTCTGGTACGTTATTTTATAACTTGACGGGAGATCATATTTTTTGGTTTCAACTCTCGATTCTTCGAGTAAAGCTGATTACTGCTTACTCTGGTTCGGCAGACCCTATCTTTCTCTTGCAGACTGTGGATGTGGCCGTCGAGGAAGATGTCAAAGAAGAAAAGGTGGTGGACTTGTTCGGAGGAGGTCTAGATCTTCCCCCTCCACTACGTTCATCTGGAGGCGAAGGATACCCTGTGTGGTCTGTCCAGGACCCCTCAAACATTGCAGGTTCTTCTGGTGCGGCGGTTCTTCCTCCAGCTGTTGCTGCCGGGGACTCCGTGACTGAAGCTTCTCTGGATATTAAGGTGGTGAACCGTCGTGATGCGGTTGTCCCCCCTCTTGAGGTTGTTGTTCCACCTCCCAAAGCCGTTGCGGCAAGATCTAGGGATAGCGCACTGGAGGGAGCCAATGTGGCGAGGCACCCTGCTCCTTCTGTTCCCATTCTTGGTAATACTCTGGCATCTGCGGCTCAGTTTTCGGGCATCCAGGCTCTTCGGACGTCCATGAAAGATTTGCTCGCAGACAGGACCGATGGTTGCTCTTCTACTGTTGTTTCACCTTCGAGGTTTTTGAGCACCGTTGTGCCGCTTGCCGCGCCTGTGGCCTCATCTTTAATCCCGCCGCCCTTAACTCCGGCTATATTGGAGAAGATTGACGAGACCGTCAAACTTTCTATCCGGAGCTTTCACATATTCTTGAAGAAGGGGTTCAAGGGTGTCTTGGAGCACAACAAATCTTTCGTCTGGGCAAGGCACTTTGTTGAGGGCCAAGTCCATTCTCTGAGGGGTATCCCTGGCTTTGAGCAGATGGCCAACTTTCTGGGACACAAACTGCAGGAGGTAGAGAAATGCCTTACAGAGCTGCAACAATATTAGCAGGCGGACATGGGAATGTTGATCATCCACGAATATAACAAGTTCTCAAAGAAGGTGGAGACAGAGAAGGCCTTATTTGCTTCGTCTATGGAGTGCCTGCAGCACGATCTCCGAATTTTGTGGGAGAGAAGTGATCGGCTGGGCGATCTCAGAGAGCAGTGCCTTTCTTGGTAAAAGGACTTGATCGAGTAGATTAGACGGCTCCAGTCTGAGCTTGACACAACAGAAAATTGGCTACAGAGGCCCGGCAAGAAGATGAGGCCATCCATACTGAGGAGAGCCAAACAGCGCAGAACACGGCTGACGTTGAGGTTCTGGTGCAACAGCTAGAGGACAAACATGAGTCCTATGCTTGCTACGAGGATCCGAAGGTTATGGCCCAAGAAGTTGAGCATCGGGCTTGGAGGTGCCTGGACGACCACAGTGTTCGTCTCCATGAGTAGATAACAGAGTTATGTTCTGACTCATAGCACCAGTAGTTTGTACCTTCAATTTTATCTCGGGTTTAGGGTCTTGGTAATCTCCGAAAATATAGTTTTGCTTTTAATCTTTTCTTGCGGAGAAAAATAAAAGTTACCTTATCTATTTTGCTATTCATTTGTGTCAGCTTTGGGTATCGTACTAGAGGTAATATGAATGTAGTACAATACCGTAACTTTTTAATGATATCCCGCTAGGGAATCTCCAGTGGACTTATTACCTCCTGCGCACTAGGGTGCAAGTAATAAGTTCAAAAATAGGCTTTTGCCAGATATGGCAAGTTTGGTGGACTTAACACCCTTGGTGTACTTAAATTTAAGTATATGTGATAAGTTGAGACGACGATCGATATCACAGGTACTGTGGACGTGATAATTGATAGCTAACCCGAAAGGTTTGCTCAGAGGTGCGAAGGACATGGCAAATCCTACTGGAGAATTTTTTGTGGACTTATTACTTCCTGCGCATGAGAGTGCAAGTAATAAGTTTGAATTAGGCCTTGACAGAGGTGGCAAGTTTGGTGGACTTAACACCATTGGCGTACTTAAATTTAAGTACATGTTATAAGTTGAGACGATGATCGATATCAGAGGTACTGTGGACGTGATAATCGATAACCAACCCGAAAGATTTTCTCAGAGGTGCGAAGGACATGGCAGACTCTCGGGGGAGGATGTGGGAACGATAACTCTGAGGTGACGTAGACGTGAGCCGATCAATGGCCATACCGAGAGGTTAGGTACGGTCCTAAGGACATCCCACTGGAGGATTTTTGGTGGACCTATTACCATTTTGCGCACTTGGGGGTGCGAGTAATAGATTCAAAACAAAGCCTATCAGAGGTAATATGGACGTGAAAGGTTTTATGGACCCATTACTTTTTGCACATATTAGTACAAGTAATAGGTTTGAGACAAGCCCTACCAAAGGTAATTTAGACGTGACAGTTTTTGTGGACTTAATACCGCGGGCATACTCCAGATTGGGTACGGATGATAAGTTGGAAGACAATCAATATCAGAGGTAATATGGTCGTGATGATCGATGGTCAAGTTCAAGAAGTTTGCTCAGAGGTAATATGGATATGATAGACTCTTGGGTTGTGGACTTATTAGATGTCGTACCTTAAGTACGGATAATAAGCTAAAATGACTAGCACTATCAAGGGTTATGTGAACGTGATACCTGCAAAGTTGAAGCGCGGAACTTTACTCATAGGTGATATGGGCATGGAAAAGTTCTGGACATATCTTACTCATAGGTAATATGGACATGGAAGACATGATTCTGTTGGGATAGTGGAGAGACGTAGTTCAGAGGTAAAATGAACATGAACTGACTTTTTTTTCTGCTAGGGCAAAAAAAGTAGTTCAGAGGTAATGCGGACTTGAACTAATCGTTTCCATTGCGTGCATCCCATCGGAGGGTTTTTGGTGGACCTATTACTTTTTGTGCATAAGATTGCAAGTAATAAGTTCGAGATGAAACCCTATCAGAGGTAGTAGGGTCATGATAGTTTTTGTGGACTTAAGACCGCTGGTGTACCTTGGTGAATACGGGTGATAAGCGGGGATGACAACCGGTATCAGAGGTAATATGGACGTGATGATCGATAGCCAAAATCCGAGAGATTTTGCTCAGAGGTCACTTGGACATGGCAAACTCAGCGGGGAGAAATATTAGGACATCAGTTCAGAGATAATATATACGTGAACTAATGTCCGAAAAACTCATTGGGGAGTAATTTATTGAGAGTGGTCTATCCGATCATGAAGACAGACCTGAGGGTTGCTCCGCTGGGGAGATTGGTGGGACGATAGCTCTGAGGCAATATGAACATGGCTAGCATCTAACGAGATTGGTTTCTCAGTGGTCACTGCGGGAGTGTGCGAGTGGACCTGAGGACTGCTCCGTTGGGGAGACTTTGAGGATCCGTCATCCGTTGTGTATCCGGGACTCCCGGATACAGATAATGGAAAAATGTTGCACATAGGCACTTGCTGGGGATGAAGAACTAGGAGTTGACTTGTACCTCTGGGTTGTGCTACTGGGGATGATGGGAGTACAAGTCTTGTTTAGACGGAGTACTTTCTTTTAGGAACTTGCCGTTGATAGGCATCATGAGCAAGTTGCCGTTGGATTTTCCTAGCCGGTATGCGCCGTTGGAAAACACGATTTCCATAATAAACATGCCCTCCCATTTATGTTAGAATTTGTTGACCGTCTTGTGAGTCATGGCGTGTGCAAGCATCTCTGTATCCTATCCCTCTGCGAGTGCTGTTGTAAAAACTGTCGGATTGTAAAGGAATACGCCATCCTTTACCAAAGTTCAGACCTTCAGCATTTTGGAGGTCATATCCCATCTTCGACATGAGACAGAGTGATTGTTGGATGTAATATTGGAACTGAGGTAGCTCATCATTTGTTGCGTTGAATACTGTTGATGACTCAGCCTGCGCCGGATAAGGAGCTCTGTGCATAGGAACACTGCCATGTATACACAAGGGAGTTGGCTGAGTTGCGCGCATAGGATCACTGTCGCGTGCGCATATTTGTCTACCACATCGAGGACCATCGCTTGTTGCGCATTTTTGTATATTACGCAGGAGAACACTGTCTGTTGCCCGCAAGGATTTGTTATAATGAGAAGTACTATCGTGTGCACATGAAGGGTAATACGTCCTTGCGCTGAAGACTTGCTTGGATGCGTACAATAGAGCACTGCCTATCATACGCCATTGCTGATGAGTCATGCGAGACTTAGCTTTAGTGCAAGAGGAGACTTGTCGAGCTGCACTGAGCATCCGAAGTCTAGAATTGGTGCTTTCTAAGGAAATGATCCTACGACCCGGCCTGCATTGCTTTCCCTTTAACCTGGTCATTGAAGGTGCTATTTGTTGTGCCAGCCTTTGAGAAGTGATCTCACCTCTTGGGGTGGTAAGTGATACCAAGCCTGCTACTCGGTTACGAGCTGGCGGGAGGTTGACGACCTCCCTGGTTGCTTGGGCTGGGACCACTCCGTCTTGGGCTTCCGTCGGTGGAAAGTTGCCAAATTAGAGGGATACTATGTTTGCCATGGCCGTTTTATCCTCGAAGTTGAGGGTGAGCTCATTGGCATTGATCAATTGTTGGATACATCTCTTTAACACAGAGTAGTCTCTGTTTGGATGATGAATGTATCGATGAAAGAGGCAATATTTTGGGTTATCGACATTGTCAGCCTCTTCAGGACACCTAATGTTGGGTAGCCGAAGTTTGTTTTCCTTCATCAATATGTTGAAGATCTTAACGATGTCGTCGTTATTGAAGGACAAAGTCCCCTTTGGCTTTGGGGATTCCAATACCTGAGTCATACGGTCCTCCGGGGAGACTGATAGTTTTGCATCATTTTCGGACTTGGAGGGAGTTCTACCCGCACTTTTGGATGCTGCTATCTCTTGTCGAGGGAGGCTACCCCCAGACATGTCATTGTCTGGTTCTTGGGAATCATTGTCCTTACCGCATGGCGGGTTGGCATGGATCACCAGGAGACTGCTACTCCTGGCTTGCAGAGTTACTGCGGGTCCTGAGGGTGGCAGGACCATGTTTGCCTTGATCTCCAGTATTGTCCAGGCTAGAGTCTGCATTATGGCACTCATGGTGTGCATCATTTCCTCAAGAGCATCGAGACGTTGGTGATCGCGAGCCTTTCCGTCTTCGGTTCCTGAGTCGCACTGACTTCAGGGAAGATGGGAATGGTTGCATCATCTTCAGACTCAGAGGAGATGCTACTCCCAGCTCCAGATGACGCTCTGGCTCTTCGAGGGTGATTACCCCCAAGCATGTCATTGTCTGTTCCTTGGGAGTTACAGTCTCCAGGGGAGGTAGGTATCATCGTACCATCTTCCAATTCCGGAGGATTGCTACCCCCAGCCCTAGATGCTCTAAGGAACCCGACATCTGACCATTGAGATTCACTATCCCCTTAGAACGCCGGGTTGTCGCGTACATACAGGGGGACACTACCCCCAGTTTGGGCCACCCCCAGAGGTTTTGAAGAAGAACGACCCCCAAGGGCTGACAGCTTCTTCCTTGAGAGGGTGCCTTGGAAGACGCCTTTCGCAGGTGCCGTCGTCAGCCCTCCGGATAATCGCCTTCGTGATGCAGTGGTAGAGAGTGCCGGACTGGAGGTGTTTGACTGCTTTCTTCCCTTTGTGGAGGAAAGCTTTCCAGTTGAGTAGCATGAGGCGAAGGGAAACTCCTCCTCCCCTGATTCTTGCACCTGATCTCCGGGTTGCTGTCGGGTAGGTACTTTCTGGTGCAGTCGCTGGAAGGCCGATTGCCTGTCTGTGAGTACTACTGCTTTATTACAGCAGCAGTCGTTAATGATGTTGACGCAGCTGTGCCTCGGAGAGGGTATGTCACACGATTCATTTGTTTTCCTTGCTTTGCGTTTGTGAGTAATCAAGTCACACAAATCATGCGAAGGGTGTTTTACCTTTGCATCCTCTTTGTGAGTCCGGGTATCCCGGACATACGAATGTGTCGGTGCTGTCTTTGCTCCCTGGCCTGGGGTTCGTACACGAACTTGCTCCAAGGTACTGGTGGAAGAATTATGAGACTAGCCCTGTCCATTGGTCCATGTGGGCTGGACGCATGGGTCAGTCTTGTACAACTGTCCCTCAGAGGCTCACATAATAACTAGTGATGCCTATTGGCGGTCGATCGTATGAGCAGTTGCTTGTGCTTGCCGGGCTCGCACTACCCTGGACTTCTTCAGCTTAGCTACCACAGGCGCGTAGTATGAAGAGTCCACCTTTGGGTTTTCCCCATTCTCAGAGGGTCGCATAGGATCTGCGCCGCAGAAGATACGGTCGAAAACAGAGGTTATGTTGCTATTGGGGCCGCATGCGACATGCTGTCCGTGGTTGTGAGTTGATGTCGCATGGGCAATCTTATGAGGCCTCGTCCTTGGTGCATAGAAGCTGCCTCAGCACCAGGACGTCTGGCATCGTAGTGTTTTTCTCTGCCAGAGTCTGGGTGCTGAACAATTTTTACGTTAGCCCTGAATGCCGCATAGATATGGACGTTATGGGTGTTCATCCGACGACTGTCATTGGCAACCGAGTGAGAGGCTGAAAGCGTCTGCTCCGCATCTGGGTGGGGCGCAGCGACCTTGGCTACCCATGTTCTGCGGGTCTTCGAGTGGGGAGCATCCTTTTGGCAGGAAGAGGTTGCCGCATAGATAGTGGCCGCATGATGTTTGGTCCCTGCAGTTGGGAGAGAGACGAGGAGCGCATGCTTCGCAGTTGGGTGAGGCGCAGCAACCTTGGCTACCCACGTCTTGCGGGTCTTCTTGGGCTTTGCTTGCCTAGAAAAAAGACTCGCACTATCTCCGGAGGGCATGTCCTTGAACACTTGCTGGTCGAAGCGGACCACCAGCATCTTTTGTGTCAAGCCGATCTTGGCCGCATCGGATTACGTCACCGACTTCTCAACAGAGGAGAAGGAAGTCCCAGCAGAGTCGCCATCGTGTTTGCCATTTAATATCAAAACGAGAACTGGGAGAACTAGATTTGATTTAATAAACTAAGAAAGTACAAAGAAGAGTCCAAGGAGACAATCTAAGTACAAATTTATTTTCTGGGGGTGATGATTGAGGGTTAGGAGTGTAGAAAATATCTTTACTCCATGGACGATTCGATGCGGAAGCTCTTCTCTCTCCCTTGAGTGTTGATTCGCAAATAGCCAGCCAGCCTTTTTGGTCCGGTCTCTCTCTGAAGCAAAAAAATTCGACATTTAGAACGTTCAAGTTGCTCCTATTTATAGCCATCGTACTGATGGACTATGTGTGCCGCATATGCCTCTGTTTGGTGGCCGTATAACGTGCCGCCAATAAATGCGGTTGCAACTGTTGCCGCAAGCCATGGTCAGATTGTCACGTGGCCTTGGTTGAGATATGTTGTTGATGAGATCTCGAGGTTGTATCAACCGGTATTGGGCGTGACTTGGTCAGCTGGACACGTAGTCAACACCAACTGTGCGAAAATCTCTGCAGTAGAAACGGGAAGATCTTGTGAGCTGGAGGCCGCACAACAACTAGGCCACATGTTGACGAGGCCGCATGAGTCATGTAGTCGCATACGTGCTCTTGTTTGGGCCTTGGTCGAATAGACACTCTTGCCGCATGTTGACGAGGCCGCATCGGTCATGTAGCCGCATACGTGCTCTCGTTTGGGCCGTGGTCGAATGGACACTATGGCCGCATGTTGGCAAGGCCGCATGGGTCATGTAGCAGCATACGTGCTCTGTACGTTCTGACGAAGCCATTGATGTCTGACGTGACCTTTCTGTCGTATTGTATGTCGCCGTCTCTCTCACACTTTTCGAGACAATCAGGGCCATAAGTGCTTTGATTGAAACTGTAACAGATCCTTGGAGGCCATGTCAGAGGACATATTTATGCGACTCGACTCTCTTTGTCTATCCAGACTGCATGGAGGATGACTATAGATCTGTCTTCAACATGAAGATACGACGTACATATAAACCGTATGATTATAGATTTTTCATGTTTCTGGAGCTTGCACTTATTGAACCTCATAAACCTTTTAAACAAGAAATTTCCAAAGAACTGCAAATGGACACGATATTTGGTGCGTCCTCCAAAGAAAACTGATTGGATGGTAAAAATCTGAATACGTTCTAGATGAGTGAAGGAACAATCCAGAGCCAATGTTAGTTTATAATGTTTCAATACATTCCTACAAGTTCACCGACTCCAGAATATCGTCTTAAAATCTGTCACTAAATTAAAAGGACTAATTAACGTTTATACCCTTGATTTTATAACAGCTTAGGGTTTAAGTCATAATAGAAAATCTTGAACCCTGAAATTTTTATTTTTGAATTCTTTTTTCTAAAATTTTCAATTGGATATGTTAGGAAATTAAACTCGAAATTGATATAAAAATTCAGGATCAAAACTAGTCCAAATTAAAACTATAGAGTTATGATAGACCTTCAACCTTTGAAGGTCAGGGATCGGCACGGACACGAAAAAAATTTGGACTTCGTTTGGTTTACGGAATCATATGATTGGAAAATAAAAGTGATTACTTTTCTATGTTTGAAAGTCGAAAGAATTGAAAAGGAAAACAATTTCTGATAGAAAGGAAATTGGAAAGGAGGATTCCTCTATCCAATCAAGGATTCACTTTTTCACCTTTAAGTATTCACTTTTCTTTCAATTTTTTTTGACATTTTCAAACAAAAAAAATTAATAAAAATTATAAATTTAAAAAAAAATTTAATTTTCTGTCGGTTTTTTTTTCGCGAATCAAAGGTGACCTTGAAACTAGTGATCTGGATTTGATCATAATGATATCTCGATTTCATACCCAACTTTTAATATAAGTTGCATTAGTACAAGTTGGACATGATTGAACCAATACTTCTAACAATAAATCATTATACAACCAGACAAAAAAAAAACATTATGCAAACATAAAATTATGAGATGTTGATATATAGTTCTACAAACAACCAACGGTCATGAAACAACTGTGATCAATCTGGTCCCCATAGTATCAGCTGCAGCATCACTGTCTCAACCCTCTCTGCATCTCTCGCTGCTGCTTTCTTCTCCGCCACCGTCGTCGTCGTCGTCATCACCGCTTTCGATACCACAGAAAGCTGGCCGCGCTCCGTCCACGTCGGCTCCGCAGCGGTCTTCTTCTTCTTATTCTGCGACTGCAACGATCGGAAGCGTTGCTCCCATCTGCAATCACCACCGTTGCACATGCTTACGGAATCAAGATTAAATTTTTTCTAGCTCGACTCGAGTCTGCTATATAAGCCTCGTGGTGCTTTAGATTAGCTTAAATAGTGGCGCATTTTCCAATCCATCGGCCAGCTAAATTAGTAGCTTGTATTGTGTCAAATCCATTGGCCAACTAAAGTGACGCAGTGCTCTTCTAATAGAAGAAACAGTCAAATAGAGCCCATTGTATTCGTAAGTTTCCATGCTTATTAACTCGGAACTATTCTTCTAAAAATATCCTTCCGAGAGGCGGTATTGCCGCCGGAATCAAGAATTAGGGTCGTACTGGTTTAATACTGGTTTAACTGATTACTAATTTATTTATTTATTTTTATAGCCATGGAGTGATGTTTTTGACTAGGCCTAGACAAAAAATTGGCCTAGGCAGAAATGGACGGATGTTATATGAATTTTTTTATTTGATTGGACTGTAATCCATCATAGTCCATACATAGAGCCAACCAAGGACGGAATCAGAAATCTGAGCTGGGGTCGACTGGAGTGGGTTAGAATGGTCTAGATACAGACTAGCCCAAAAAAAAAAAATTCAAAAAAAAAAAAATTAACCAATTTTTTTTTGGGGTCCACCCCAGCCCATGCATTGGGTCCGCCCTTGGAGCCAACTGCCACCGGAGAATCCACAGGCCCCGATGATGATCAACCGAATGCTGAGACTAAAAGTGCAAATTCGAAATTTTTATTTTTCACTTTCTGGCTCTCTTTTTTCTAATCAAGCACATTTGGACGAGAAAGTAAATTGATTTCTAAATAAATTTCATTATTGATAGTGTAAATCTAAAAAATTTTATACTTACGATTTACCAAATAGGTCTTTACCGCTAGATGACTTCGTAGGAGACTGGGTCATGTCTTAGTCCCAATGTGACTAGTCATCCCTCTTGTGATTCGTACCGGCTACTGATCTTCTTAGTAAGCTATTGCATCACCGACGTGCTAGTTATATTTGAGTCGTGTCTATTGATGTAAGCTGACTAAGTATGGACACGGTGGAAACAATCAAAGATTAAGTCTAGTTGTGCCCAATGATCAAGAATGTGGTATCTCCAACAACACTCAAAGGCTAACTTGGGATCATTTTCGAAAGACGAGAGCCCTACTTCTTTTTTCGGTAGGCGTCAAGAAGGAACGGCTCTGGTCCATGACAGACTGGACGACGATCGATGACCCAAAGATTAAAGGGGCACCAACATAAACGTATCTACAATAGAATATGTGTAAAATAGATCACCATTAATAGAAAACAGTTGTTGTGTAGTAATTATTAGGGTAGACTTTCTCACTAAGAGGTCCTCAGTTCAATTCTTGATGACAAACAAAATATTATTTTGTTTTGTTTTATATTTACTTGATAACAACAAAATATTGGAGTCCAACAATTGAAATACATAAATTTGTTCAAGGAATCATCAGTTTGAGTCTTCTTATCAATCCTTGGCATCAGCTCCGGCCCTAAGCTCATGCTCATGGGAGTCCGAGACTAACTTCTAAAATATGATCCTATACATAATGTAAAAAAAAGAAAGTAAATATAAAAACAAAACAATATTTTGTTGTCAACATACGAAAACAAATAATAATAATAATAATAATAAATCTCTTTTGGGTCTGAATTGTTTCTAAAACTATAGCATGCCTGGTTGTAAAGTTCATATAAAATTCTGAACTTTCTTTTTCTGTTGTAAACTATATTAGCTTTATTGGGATTGATGTTTATCTTCACCAAACACCAGTAAAAATAGTTTTGAAAGCAACCTCTCACCTTTCACCAAAAAAATCTCAAAAATTAATTAGCTTTTCAAAAGTTTTTTTTTTATTATTAGATACCGAAACATATTTTGTGACAGATTTCCCAAAAAAAAAAAAAAAACCCCTAGGTAGAAGCAAACATGATAAGCAAATACCAAACCGGCAAACCCAGCCTAAATTTCCTTAATAATGTTCTATTGTGTGAATTTGCAATTTACAATTTATATACCTCTAATTCAAATTAGTAGTAACACCTAGTTCTTAAAAGAAAAGTATCAAACCCCCAAATTTATAATCCATCTCCAATATATTGTGCATTTGGTTTCAATTTGGTCTCTTTGATGTTAGCATGTGGACCAAGCATGTTTTTGATAATTCTCATATCTATTATGTAGGATCGTTTCTGACATTCTAAGAGCCTTGTACAAATGCTAAAAAAAAAATTTTTTATCCGCTCCAAAAACAAGAATATTTTTTCTGACATTCTAAGGAACATGTTACTGTAGTTTCTAAAAATATGAATACCTAAATCTAAAAATAGAAATTTTGCATTAGTAATAAATACATAAGTTAAATTTTTTGGACCTTATGATTTTTATGATTCTGTACGATTGCACATTTTGTACATGCTCGGAAACTGCCATGCATTATATCATTTCTTCATGGTTATTCCTATTAACTCTTACTTATTAAAAGTTTGTTGGTACTGCAAAAGTTAAATGATTGTAGTACGTTATTACTTACGACAAATAGCATTGCAGAAAACTTGCGTCCTACAGTACCAAACATATAAGAGAGATTATACTATATTTTATTTTAAGAATAACATATATTGTTATTGTTGTTTCCTTTTACTCTAAATGATTTGGTGTGTTTGAGATTTGTGTCTTAAAGAAGGGAAAGAAATGCAAACACTTTATTGTAAAACTTGGTTATTTTGTAAAAAGTGTGATATTTTGATTTTATGTTAGTTTTCAATCTTTTTATGATTATACTAGTTGACAATTGGGTTTAATTTACAGAAAATTTGCTGTACAGAAATTATTTTTAAATAAATTAACTAAAACGAAATAATTTGTAAAAAATTTGAAATCACGAAAGCTTTCGCCATCTCTGATGGCGAAAATATGAAATAATAATTTTTTTATATTTTCAGCGAAAATTTGGGTTTGCCAAAATTTTGCCAACCAAATTGGCGAAAATCTGAAAATAGTTTTTTTTGGTTTTTTTTTGATTTGTTTTGTATTTTAGGTTTTTTTTGTTAGTTTTTTTTAAACAAACAAACAGGGGAGCCAACTCGGTTTTTTTTTCTGGTTTCTTTTTTAAAAAGTTGTTGTAGCAATAATTTTTATAAATAAATTAGAAAAAAATAAAATTTAACATCCAAAATAAAATATGCTATTATTGAACAACAACAACAAAAAATCTGCCGTAAGAATATTACGTCTCCCGTCGAGCAGACTTCGAGAGGTCATAACTATTTATTTTGAAATCGTTTTTCGTTAAACAATACGTCAATTTGTATGTTTTCCATCTCCTCTTAATCCACAATTTTTTTTCCTAATGTTCTCTCTCAAGGTATTAAAGAAAGAGGAGATGGAACAAGAGGCAAACAAGAGTCAGAAGACTTGTAAGTGTGTTCTCTTTAGTTATTGTAAAATTCCTTTTCTAACAAAGTCCTCTGTGTGAAAATAAAAGCTTACAAAATATATGCTTACTTGTTTAATATATGAAAATCCTGGAATGAGTAAGATTTCTTTTTTATACTAAAAATACCGTTTTAGTAATAATTAAAAAAAATACGTTCTCTGTCTAGACAGAAGCTAAAGATCGTAACCCCCATTGGGTCCACCAATCAGTCAAATACCGGAAGCGGATTCTAAAAGTTATTGCTGCCCATTTAAAACGAGCAAAATATTTTGATAGATTTCTAATTATAGCATCAAAGTTTAAAAAAATTCTGTGAAAGCATCAAAACGTTCTTTGTAAGGACGTTTTATGTTTTTTCCGTTAATTTTTTTAACTCCGTTAACGGAGAAAAAAATAATAATAAAAAAAAATTATATATACATAAAACGTCCTTCACAAGGGCGTTTTTCCATTTTGTTTAATTTTTAAATTCTCTCGCTCCTCACTCCTCTCTCTCTCCCGGAAGTTAAAATAAAATAAAATATATATATGTAAAACGCCCTTCACAAGGACGTTTTACACTTTTTTATATTTTTTTTAATCCCTCCGTCCCTCTCTCCTCTCTTTCTCTGTGCTGAAAAAAAAAACAATAAAATAAGAAAAACGCCCTTGTGAAGGGCGTTTTTCCTGTGAAGGACGTTTTTTTTATTTTATTGTTTTTTTTCGGCACAGTCTCTCTCTCCCCTCTCCGCTCTTCTCTCTCCCCTCTCCTCTCTCCTCTCTCTCTCTCTCTCTCCCCTCTCCGCTCTTCCCTTCCGCTCCTCTCTCCGCTCTCTCTCTCTCTCCCCTCTCCTCTCTCTCTCTCTCTCTCTCTCTCTCTCCTCTCTCTCTCCCGCTCCTCTCTCCGCTCTTCTCTCTCTCCCCTCTCCGCTCTTCTCTCTCCCCTCTCCGGGATTCTCTCTCTCTCCCCTCTCCGCTCTTCTCCCCTCTCAGCTCTTCTTTCCCGCTCCTCTCTCTCTCTCTCTCTCTCCTCTCCGCTCTTCTCTCCTCTCCTCTATTCTCTTCTCTCCCTCTCTCTTGTCATGTTCTCTTCTCCACCCGTGACTCTCCTTGTCTTGTTCCCTTGTCTTGTTTCCTTGTTATGTTCCCATATGTGATTTATATTCTCTCCTTCTTTCTTTGTCTTGTTGCACAGATGACCCCCTCTTGTAATACATTGAAATATACTATTTACATCCGTGAACAAGCTTGTCTGTAATACATTGAAATGTCCTATTTCCATCCGTGAACAAGCTTGTCCTGTAATACATTGAAATGGCTATAAGAACGAAATGTTCTTCACAGAAGGAGAGAAGAAAGAAAAAAATTCTGATAGTTTCTCCAGCGCTCAAAATACATATGGCTTATCAAAATGACGGACGCATACCCGGTGGACCTACAACTCCGGCCATTGAACGTGAACGAGAGTCTCACATTTCTAGCCTGGTTTTTGCAGGACCGGTAATGTAACCCCTAGATAAATAATATTATTGTTGTTAAGCGTATTATATTGTACTAACGATATATATATTATATAGCGTTATGATTATCCAGATGTAAAATTAAGAGAGCATGGTGAATGGCGAGCATCATGAGAGTTGACTGAAGCACAAAATATCTTAGTGGAGGCTTTTGATTTTCACTTTGTTGACGCTATACGAATGAAGCGTCACGATAGAGACCTGATATTAAGTATCGTTGAGCGATGGTGGCCAACACGCAACACATTTCAGTTACCTTTCGGGGAGATGACGATCACGTTAGCGGACGTGGCACAGATTCTAGGATTACCTATCGAAGGTAGTCCTATATATTTCTGTCATGCCCCAGTCCCAAAATGACGAGGGACTGAGCACGTGCGCAATGGCCAGCAGCACGCACCGATGGACAACCCAATTTAATGGATCCATCAGGGCATGCTTAAGCTGTAGTCTAGCAGTAATAAGTACAAATCTCAGGTATATCTATTCTCATCCACAGAATAACACAGATTAATAACGAAAATAATGCAATGGAATTAAATATGCAATATTAAATAAGGTTATCTCGGGAAACAAATCCGAGAATTATTCTGTTACATTTAAGGAAACAGACAGGAAATAAAATACTAAAAAGAAAAGTACTGTGTAGCTGAAGCCGAGCTCAGGAGAAGTCTTCGGCCACTATCTCTTCCTCAGTTCCGGGTTCTGCTTCGAGGAGCGCTCCGGTACCGTACACCTCAGGATAGTTCCCTTCTGCTATAACTGGAGAACAAAACCAGGTCCTCAGCGGGACGTAACAAGGTACAGAAGAATACGAGCCAAATACATATGCAGTGCAGCAATAAGGAAATAGCAGGGTAAATATGTAAACCAGCTAAGTGATATGCAAGTGAGAGTTTTAGTCATACTCAGGCTGAGACTACTACAGGATCAGTGTCGAAAAAACCATAGCAGTATTTTCTCGAGGAGCCAGTAAGGAACCAAAGCTCTGTATCAGAGTCTAAGGTACCGCCAGATATAAGTATTTATATTATATTATATTCAGCCTTGATATGACAATACTCTCCCCACCCCATGCAATCTCACGTCACAGTTCCAGAATATATCAGGCACAAGTCACGCCAGTTTGAACTAATGCAATGAGTCAGGCTAGAATCTAAGCATATAAACTGGAATGACATGAAAATGTAGCCTATACGGAATCACCAGGTTTATCTCAGGCAATTCCGTCACATGAACAGTGTCAGGTGTCCTGGGTTAAGCAGTTAAACAAGTTGCATAAGAATCTATCAGAAATCAAGCAAAATACTATAACCAGAAATATCTGAGAATTGCCCACTGATGCATAACCAAGTCCAGAAAATAACTAGCAAGCTGCAGGGTTTGGCAAGGTACACTTGCCTGTGATTCCGGCTATGTTTGTAGTTCTGACTTCGACGGGAATTGCAGGCGGTACTCCGGTTGCTGAAACAAACATCACCATCAGATCCAGAAAATATCAATCAGCTAGAAACGCCTGTCCTTGGGTCCAATTTGGAGACAAGGGCAAAAACGACAGTTTTGGGCCAAAAATGGGGTCCACCGGTGGGCCCGCTTTGCACCGAAAAACGCGTCAGGGTCAACATTCTCCAAATTCACCAAACTTAGTGTCAACAGGTCAGAAACGCTGATACGAACCCAACGGAACTTTCAGAATTGAATTCTGATGAGCCGTTCACAAAATCGCCCGTCGAGCGGGGCCTGTGGGGCCCACGACACGCGATTTCGTCAACGTTCTCAGAATTGAACCAAACTTGACCCACAGGACCAGCGTATCGTTACGAGTCCGATGGCGCAAGTTTCGTCTCGATCCAACGTGTGTACACAAAGTTAGGACGCATTCCAGAAAGTACGGATACGGGGCGATGTCCGCGGATACGCGTTGATTCCGGTGTGCACGCACACCCAAATCGACTTCCGCAAAATCTCACACATCCGTATCGACGAGGCGCACGTATCTGTGAAGACCGCGCGCGACCAAGTCGTCCCGTTTGGCGGGGCGTACTCAGTTCCGGGGTGAAACATGGTCTGGTTTTTCCTGTTTTTGGATCGCGGTGTACGATCACCACAGGACGCGATGCCCCGAACAGTTTATCCGAACACCGAGAGGGTCATACAGGCTTCGCAACGCAATTTGCAGAATCGAAAACGGAGCTACGAGCAAAAAGTTACACGCACCTGAAGGGGACCCGAAAATCAGGGTCGAACCGTGTCCGACACGTGTCCGACTCGAGTCGGACACAGGGCCGAATTAGGGTTAGGGTTAGGGTCGGGCATGGGGATTCCGGCGAGGGCGGCGAAGACGGCGGCGTGGGGGGGGCTGGCTGCGGCGGTTGGGGCCGGGGACGGCGCGGCGAGGCGGCGGCGGGCTCGCGGCGGAGCTGGAGGCGGCGCGGGGGCTGCTTGCTGCGGCTGTTCGTCGTCGACGTCGCTCGACGGCGGCTGGGCAGCATCGGGGAAGGAGAAGAGGAGGGGAGGAGCTGACGGCGAGGCGCGGAGGTCGTCGGCGACGGCGGGCAGCGGTGGCGAGGGCGTCGACGGCACTGGGCGGTGGTGGCGGTGGCGGTTCGTCGAGGGGGTGGCCGGGGAAGAGAGGAGCGGGGTTTAAATAGGGAGGGGCGGCGGAGGTCGAGGCCGGGAAGGGCGGAGGGGGTTGCGGAGAAGGCGGCGTGGCCAGGGTCGTGGCGGTGGAGCGACGGCGGCGGCGCCGGAAGCGGAGCGAAGGGGAGAGAGGGAGACCGGGTCGAGGGGGCGGGCTAGCGGGTCTCGGGTCGGGTCTGGTGGATCCGACCCGACCCGCTAGGGCTGGGCCGGGCTCGGGCCCAATGGGCCGGGCCGGGCCGCTGGGCTGGGTTAGGGTTAAAAATAAGTAATAATAATAAAAATAATAATAATAATTTCAGTAAAAACAGTAATTAATTAATTAATTAATAAAAATGGGTTTTTGGTGTTTTAAAATAGGTCCGGGGTCCGATAAATTCCAGAAAAATTGTCCTAAGTCCAGTTTTTCATTTTACATCCAAAAATATTATTTTCATAATATTTTAATATCATTTATTATCAATTAAAAATCATTAAATAATTAAAACCCTGTTTTTAAATTACAGAAAATTCCCAGAAAATTCCAGAAAATTGTGAAAAATCCAGTTTTTAAAATTTTAAAAAATCAGGGGGTTTACAATCTACCCCCCTTAAGAAGATTGCGTCCTCGCAATTAAAGAATAACCGGTCAACAGAGATGACGCGGTCGCAAACATCGTTTGAAAAATACATCACAAGATACTTAGAGAAGTTCCGTTTCCCTAAAAATTGAAAGTTTACACTTTTCAGGAAAATCTAGTTAAAACTATAACTTTTATGAAAACCAGGTTATTATTACAAGTTGTAATTTACTAGGTTGGGGCTGAGGTCACGAACCAACGGGCACGAACTACAACAAGACTAGAAACGGAAACTATGAATCACTTACTCGCATCGGCTTCCTGCACAGCAATCGCGTAAGCCTGCTCTCGTACTTGAGGTAGATTCCTCTGCTGCTGAGCTTGCTGGTAGGGTGCTGCTCGAGGCGCTGGTGGAGTTTGCTGGTTCGTCCTTGGTGCTCCTTCTCTATGCTCAGGGCAGTCTCTCACTGCATGCTGTCTGGATCCGCAGCCTAAGCATAGTCCGAGTTTACGTCTACATTCCTTCTCGACATGGCCGATCTTGCCACAGTGGTAACAGGTAGGAAGGTAGAAGGCTTTTGGTGCAGCTGGTGGTGGCGAGCTTGTTTGTTGACGCTTTGCAGACTCCTCTTGTGCTGCTTTGGTTGGTGCGGATGGGGAAGGCCGCTTCAGTCTGGTCTCTCTCTTGGTGACGCGCTCTATGCGTCGAGCCGCGGCAAGAACGTCCGAGTATGATGTTGGTGCGACGGACCCAATTAGTTTTTGCAGCTCAATGTTCAGTCCGTCGAAAAATTTCTCGGCCTTCTCTTCCTCAGTCGGGATCAGGGTGGGGGCGAAGCGGCTCAGGCGAATGAATTCTGCGTTGTACTCTTCCACCGTCATGGAGTCCTGAGTGAGGCGATTGAATTTGTCCCGCAGTTCTGATCGAGCGATGGCAGGAATGTACATCTCCTGGAAGAGTCTAGAGAACTCCTCCCAGGTGACTCGGTCTGGTCCGAGTCGCGTCTCCTCGGATAGCCACCAGTGATGAGCGTTGTCCGTCAATTGCATTCTGACGGCTGTCATCCAGCGTTCCCGTGGAAGTTCAGCTGCTTCAAGTTGATGCCGAATGTTGGTAAGCCACTCATGAACTTCTGTGGGCTCTTCCTTGCCGGAGAAAGTGCGGGGCTTCAGTTGGCGGAAGTCAGTGATTGAGCCTGTAGTTGGCCGTCGAGCTGGTAGGTTGGCCTGCTCCAGTGCAGTTACAATGCTGTCCCTCAAGAAATTAGCTTCACGACGCTGAGCCTCGTGTTGGACTTGTTGCTGTGCTTGCATCATCACGTAGATCATTTAAAATATTTGCTGCCCGTCGATCGGCTGTCCTGGTGGGAACACGGGCATTGGTGGGACGAACTGCGGCGGAGGTGGGATGTCGTCGCGCCGGAATCGGGAGGTAGGTTGACCTGCCTGCTGGCTCTGTTGAGTTGGTGGAACTCCTCCGACTGGTGTCACTTCGTTATCATAGGTGACACCTGTAGCTTGGGGTGTTCCGACGGGAGTCTCGTTGCATTCTTGTGGGTCCATTTCCCTGTATCCAAAATAACCACTAAGAGGCGCACAGGAAACAAGGCAAGATGCAAGTTCAAGTTAGTTCGAATACGATACAGATATCAAAAACGATTCAAGCAAGTGGATGAGATTCTAAAATTTATCCTATCTTATTGCAGGCCTGTTCGGTCCCTAAGTTGAACCCGAACAATTTAGTCGTAGACCTGCATGGGCCACCACAAAAACCATGTCACGTCCCAGTCCCAAAATGACGAGGGACTGAGCACGTGCGCAATGGCCAGCAGCACGCACCGATGGACAACCCAATTTAATGGATCCATCAGGGCATGCTTAAGCTGTAGTCTAGCAGTAATAAGTACAATTCTCAGGTATATCTATTCTCATCCACAGAATAACACAGATTAATAACGGAAATAATGCAATGGAATTAAATATGCAATATTAAATAAGGTTATCTCGGGAAACAAATCCGAGAATTATTCTGTTACATTTAAGGAAACAGACAGGAAATAAAATACTAAAAAGGAAAGTACTGTGTAGCTGAAGCCGAGCTCAGGAGAAGTCTTCGGCCACTATCTCTTCCTCAGTTTCGGGTTCTGCTTCGAGGAGCGCTCCGGTACCGTACACCTCAGGATAGTTCCCTTCTGCTATAACTGGAGAACAAAACCAGGTCCTCAGCGGGACGTAACAAGGTACAGAAGAATACGAGCCAAATACATATGCAGTGCAGCAATAAGGAAATAGCAGGGTAAATATGTAAACCAGCTAAGTGATATGCAAGTGAGAGTTTTAGTCATACTCAGGCTGAGACTACTACAGGATCAGTGTCGAAGAAACCATAGCAGTATTTTCTCGAGGAGCCAGTAAGGAACCAAAGCTCTGTATCAGAGTCTAAGGTACCGCCAGATATAAGTATTTATATTATATTATATTCAGCCTTGATATGACAATACTCTCCCCACCCCATGCAATCTCACGTCACAGTTCCAGAATATATCAGGCACTAGTCACGCCAGTTTGAACTAATGCAATGAGTCAGGCTAGAATCTAAGCATGTAAACTGGAATGACATGAAAATGTAGCCTATACGGAATCACCAGGTATATCTCAGGCAATTCCGTCATATGAACAGTGTCAGGTGTCTTGGGTTAAGCAGTTAAACAAGTTGCATAAGAATCTACCAGAAATCAAGCAAAATACTATAACCAGAAATATCTGAGAATTGCCCACTGATGCATAACCAAGTCCAGAAAATAACTAGCAAGCTGCAGGGTTTGGCAAGGTACACTTGCCTGTGGTTCCGGCTATGTTTGTAGTTCTGACTTCGGCGGGAATTGCAGGCGGTACTCCGGTTGCTGAAACAAACATCACCATCAGATCCAGAAAATATCAAACAGCTAGAAACGCCTGTCCTTGGGTCCAATTTGGAGACAAGGGCAAAAACGGCAGTTTCGGGCCAAAAACGGGGTCCACCGGTGGGCCCGCTTTGCACCGAAAAACGCGTCAGGGTCAACGGTCTCCAAATTCACCAAACTTAGTGTCAACATGTCAGAAACGCTGATACGAACCCAACGGAACTTTCAGAATTGAATTCCGATGAGCCGTTCACAAAATCGCCCGTCGAGCGGGGCCTGTGGGGCCCACGACACGCGATTTCGTCAACGTTCTCAGAATCGAACCAAACTTGACCCACAGGACCAGCGTATCGCTACGAGTCCGATGGCGCAAGTTTTGTCTCGATCCGACGTGTGTACACAAAGTTAGGGCGCGTTCCAGAAAGTACAGATACGGGACGATGTCCGCGGATACGCGTTGATTTCGGTGTGCACGCACACCCAAATCGACTTCCGCGAAATCCCACACGTCCGTATCGACGAGGCGCACGTATCTGTGAAGACCGCGCGCGACCAAGTCGTCCCGTTTGGCGGGGCGTACTCAGTTCCGGGTGAAACATGGTCTGGTTTTTCCTGTTTTTGGATCGCGGTGTGCGATCACCACAGGACGCGATGCCCCGAACAGTTTGTCCGGACACCGAGAGGGTCATACAGGCTTCGCAACGCAATTTGCAGAAATGAAAACGGAGCTACGAGCAAAAAGTTACACGCACCTGAAGGGGACCCGAAAATCAGGGTCGAACCGTGTCCGACACGTGTCCGACTCGTGTCGGACACAGGGCCGAATTAGGGTTAGGGTTAGGGACGGGCTTGGGGATTCCGGCGAGGGCGGCGGAGACGGCGGCGTGGGGGGGGCTGGCTGCGGCGGTTGGGGCCGGGGACGGCGCGGCGAGGCGGCGGCGGGCTTGCGGCGGAGCTGGAGGCGGCGCGGGGGCTGCTCGCTGCGGCTGTTCGTCGTCGACGTCGCTCGACGGCGGCTGGGCAGCGTCGGGGAAGGAGAAGAGGAGGGGAGGAGCTGACGGCGAGGCGCGAAGGTCGTCGGCGACGGCGGGCAGCGGTGGCGAGGGCGTCGACGGCACTGGGCGGTGGTGGCGGTGGCGGTTCGTCGATGGGGTGGCCGGGGAAGAGAGGAGCGGGGTTTAAATAGGGAGGGGCGGCGGAGGTCGAGGCCGGGAAGGGCGGAGGGGTTTGCGGAGAAGGCGGCGTGGCCAGGGTCGTGGCGGTGGAGCGACGGCGGCGGCGCCGGAAGCGGAGCGAAGGGGAGAGAGGGAGACCGGGTCGAGGGGGCGGGCTAGCGGGTCTCGGGTCGGGTCTGGTGGATCCGACCCGACCCGCTAGGGCTGGGCCGGGCTCGGGCCCAATGGGCCGGGCCGGGCCGCTGGGCTGGGTTAGGGTTAAAAATAAGTAATAATAATAAAAATAATAATAATAATTTCAGTAAAAACAGTAATTAATTAATTAATTAATAAAAATGGGTTTTTGGTGTTTTAAAATAGGTCCGGGGTCCGATAAATTCCAGAAAAATTGTCCTAAGTCCAGTTTTTCATTTTACATCCAAAAATATTATTTTCATAATATTTTAATATCATTTATTATCAATTAAAAATTATTAAATAATTAAAACCCTGTTTTTAAATTACAGAAAATTTCCAAAAAATTCCAGAAAATTGTGAAAAATCCAGTTTTTAAAATTTTGAAAAATCAGGGGGTTTACAATCTACCCCCCTTAAGAAGATTGCGTCCTCGCAATTAAAGAATAACCGGTCAACAGAGATGACGCGGTCGCAAACATCGTTTGAAAAATACATCACAAGATACTTAGGGAAGTACCGTTTCCCTAAAAATTGAAAGTTTACACTTTTCAGGAAAATCTAGTTAAAACTATAACTTTTATGAAAACCAGGTTATTATTACAAGTTGTAATTTACTAGGTTGGGGCTGAGGTCACGAACCAACGGGCACGAACTACAACAAGACTAGAAACGGAAACTATGAATCACTTACTCGCATCGGCTTCCTGCACAGCAATCGCGTAAGCCTGCTCTCGTACTTGAGGTAGATTCCTCTGCTGCTGAGCTTGCTGGTAGGGTGCTGCTCGAGGCGCTGGTGGAGTTTGCTGGTTCGTCCTTGGTGCTCCTTCTCTACGCTCAGGGCAGTCTCTCACTGCATGCTGTCTGGATCCGCAGCCTAAGCATAGTCCGAGTTTACGTCTACATTCCTTCTCGACATGGCCGATCTTGCCGCAGTGGTAACAGGTAGGAAGGTAGAAGGCTTTTGGTGCAGCTGGTGGTGGCGAGCTTGTTTGTTGACGCTTTGCAGACTCCTCTTGTGCTGCTTTGGTTGGTGCGGATGGGGAAGGCCGCTTCAGTCTGGTCTCTCTCTTGGTGACGCGCTCTATGCGTCGAGCCGCAGCAAGAACGTTCGAGTATGATGTTGGTGCGACGGACCCAATTAGTTTCTGCAGCTCAATGTTCAGTCCGTCGAAAAATTTCTCGGCCTTCTCTTCCTCAGTCGGGATCAGGGTGGGGGCGAAGCGGCTCAGGCGAATGAATTCTGCGTTGTACTTTTCCACCGTCATGGAGTCCTGAGTGAGGCGATTGAATTTGTCCCGCAGTTCTGATCGAGCGATGGCAGGAATGTACATCTACTGGAAGAGTCTAGAGAACTCCTCCCAGGTGACTCGGTCTGGTCCGAGTCGCGTCTCCTCGGATAGCCACCAGTGATGAGCGTTGTCCGTCAATTGCATTCTGACGGCTGTCATCCAGCGTTCCCGTGGAAGTTCAGCTGCTTCAAGTTGATGCCGAATGTTGGTAAGCCACTCATGAACTTCTGTGGGCTCTTCCTTGCCGGAGAAAGTGCGGGGCTTCAGTTGGCGGAAGTCAGTGATTGAGCCTGTAGTTGGCCGTCGAACTGGTAGGTTGGCCTGCTCCAGTGCCGTTACAATGCTGTCCCTCAAGAAATTAGCTTCACGACGCTGAGCCTCGTGTTGGACTTGTTGCTGTGCTTGCATCATCACGTAGATCATTTAAAATATTTGCTGCCCGTCGATCGGCTGTCCTGGTGGGAACACGGGCATTGGTGGGACGAACTGCGGCGGAGGTGGGATGTCGTCGCGCCGGAATCGGGAGGTAGGTTGACCTGCCTGCTGGCTCTGTTGAGTTGGTGGAACTCCTCCGACTGGTGTCACTTCGTTATCATAGGTGACACCTGTAGCTTGGGGTGTTCCGACGGGAGTCTCGTTGCATTCTTGTGGGTCCATTTCCCTGTATCCAAAATAACCACTAAGAGGCGCACAGGAAACAAGGCAAGATGCAAGTTCAAGTTAGTTCGAATACGATACAGATATCAAAAACGATTCAAGCAAGTGGATGAGATTCTAAAATTTATCCTATCTTATTGCAGGCATGTTCGGTCCCTAAGTTGAACCCGAACAATTTAGTCGTAGACCTGCATGGGCCACCACAAAAACCATGTCACGCCCCAGTCCCAAAATGACGAGGGACTGAGCACGTGCGCAATGGCCAGCAGCACGCACCGATGGACAACCCAATTTAATGGATCCATCAGGGCATGCTTAAGCTGTAGTCTAGCAGTAATAAGTACAAATCTCAGGTATATCTATTCTCATCCACAGAATAACACAGATTAATAACGGAAATAATGCAATGGAATTAAATATGCAATATTAAATAAGGTTATCTCGGGAAACAAATCCGAGAATTATTCTGTTACATTTAAGGAAACAGACAGGAAATAAAATACTAAAAAGGAAAGTACTGTGTAGCTGAAGCCGAGCTCAGGAGAAGTCTTCGGCCACTATCTCTTCCTCAGTTCCGGGTTCTGCTTCGAGGAGCGCTCCGGTACCGTACACCTCAGGATAGTTCCCTTCTGCTATAACTGGAGAACAAAACCAGGTCCTCAGCGGAACGTAACAAGGTACAGAAGAATACGAGCCAAATACATATGCAGTGCAGCAATATGGAAATAGCAGGGTAAATATGTAAACCAGCTAAGTGATATGCAAGTGAGAGTTTTAGTCATACTCAGGCTGAGACTACTACAGGATCAGTGTCGAAGAAACCATAGCAGTATTTTCTCGAGGAGCCAATAAGGAACCAAAGCTCTGTATCAGAGTCTAAGGTACCGCCAGATATAAGTATTTATATTATATTATATTCAGCCTTGATATGACAATACTCTCCCCACCCCATGCAATCTCACGTCACAGTTCCAGAATATATCAGGCACTAGTCACGCCAGTTTGAACTAATGCAATGAGTCAGGCTAGAATCTAAGCATGTAAACTGGAATGACATGAAAATGTAGCCTATACGGAATCACCAGGTATATCTCAGGCAATTCCATCACATGAACAGTGTCAGGTGTCCTGGGTTAAGCAGTTAAACAAGTTGCATAAGAATCTACCAGAAATCAAGCAAAATACTATAACCAGAAATATCTGAGAATTGCCCACTGATGCATAACCAAGTCCAAAAAATAACTAGCAAGCTGCAGGGTTTGGCAAGGTACACTTGCCTGTGGTTCCGGCTATGTTTGTAGTTCTGACTTCGGCGGGAATTGCAGGCGGTACTCCGGTTGCTGAAACAAACATCACCATCAGATCCAAAAAATATCAATCAGCTAGAAACGCCTGTCCTTGGGTCCAATTTGGAGACAAGGGCAAAAACGACAGTTTCGGGCCAAAAACGGGGTCCACCGGTGGGCCCGCTTTGCACCGAAAAACGCGTCAGGGTCAACGGTCTCCAAATTCACCAAACTTAGTGTCAACAGGTCAGAAACGCTGATACGAACCCAACGGAACTTTCAGAATTGAATTCCGATGAGCCGTTCACAAAATCGCCCGTCGAGCGGGGCATGTGGGGCCCACGACACGCGATTTCGTCAACGTTCTCAGAATCGAACCAAACCTGACCCACAGGACCAGCGTATCGCTACGAGTCCGATGGCGCAAGTTTTGTCTCGATCCGACGTGTGTACACAAAGTTAGGACGCGTTCCAGAAAGTACGGATACGGGACGATGTCCGCGGATACGCGTTGATTCCGGTGTGCACGCACACCCAATTCGACTTCCGCGAAATCCCACACGTCCGTATCGACGAGACGCACGTATCTGTGAAGACCGCGCGCGACCAAGTCGTCCCGTTTGGCGGGGCGTACTCAGTTCCGGGGTGAAACATGGTCTGGTTTTTCCTGTTTTTGGATCGCGGTGTGCGATCACCACAGGACGCGATGCCCCGAACAGTTTATCCGGACACCGAGAGGGTCATACAGGCTTCGCAACGCAATTTGCAGAATCGAAAACGGAGCTACGAGCAAAAAGTTACACGCACCTGAAGGGGACCCGAAAATCAGGGTCGAACCGTGTCCGACACGTGTCCGACTCGTGTCGGACACAGGGCCGAATTAGGGTTAGGGTTAGGGTCGGGCTTGGGGATTCCGGCGAGGGCGGCGGAGACGGCGGCGTGGGGGGGGCTGGCTGCGGCGGTTGGGGCCGGGGACGGCGCGGCGAGGCGGCGGCGGGCTCGCGGCGGAGCTGGAGGCGGCGCGGGGGCTGCTCGCTGCGGCTGTTCGTCGTCGACGTCGCTCGACGGCGGCTGGGCAGCGTCGGGGAAGGAGAAGAGGAGGGGAGGAGCTGACGGCGAGGCGCGGAGGTCGTCGGCGACGGCGGGCTGCGGTGGCGAGGGCGTCGACGGCACTGGGCGGTGGTGGCGGGTGGCGGTTCGTCGAGGGGGTGGCCGGGGAAGAGAGGAGCGGGGTTTAAATAGGGAGGGGCGGCGAAGGTCGAGGCCGGGAAGGGCGGAGGGGGTTGTGGAGAAGGCGGCGTGGCCAGGGTCGTGGCGGTGGAGCGACGGCGGCGGAGCCGGAAGCGGAGCGAGGGGGAGAGAGGGAGACCGGGTCGAGGGGGCGGGCTAGCGGGTCTCGGGTCGGATCTGGTGGATCCGACCCGACCCGCTAGGGCTGGGCCGGGCTCGGGCCCAATGGGCCGGGCCGGGCCGCTGGGCTGGGTTAGGGTTAAAAATAAGTAATAATAATAAAAAAAATAATAATAATAATAATAATTTCAGTAAAAACAGTAATTAATTAATTAATTAATAAAAATGGGTTTTTGGTGTTTTAAAATAGGTCCGGGGTCCGATAAATTCCAGAAAAATTGTCCTAAGTCCAGTTTTTCATTTTACATCCAAAAATATTATTTTCATAATATTTTAATATCATTTATTATCAATTAAAAATCATTAAATAATTAAAATCCTGTTTTTAAATTACAGAAAATTCCCAGAAAATTCCAGAAAATTGTGAAAAATCCAGTTTTTAAAATTTTGAAAAATCAGGGGGTTTACAATTTCGACGAAAAATTAGAAGCAAAACAGCTCATTAGAGAAACCTCGGTGTAAAGCCCCCCTCTGACATGGGACAAAGCAGCACTGCCAAACTCACTTGGCTCCGGTCAACTTTCATGCATGTTGATCATATCGGCTCTACAAAAGTTTCTGTCGATAATTCGCGGATAATTATTTACATGTATTAATTATTGTTAATATTTATTCTGACTTAGAAAATTTCTTCTGACTTCGATTTAAGATAAATAGGATAAGAGAGAGTGGATGACATATAACTCATAAGTTGAGGCATATATATATAGAAAGTAAATCTAACCGTTAGAATAACGTTAGCTATTGTCCTACTCCTACTACTACTATATACTTTTCTAGCATAATAACGTTACCTATTTTAGCTATTGTCCTACTCCTACTACTACTACTATCTACTTCCTAGCATAATAACGTTACCTATTTTACACGTAGTTCTATCTACTTTACTAGGAAGGAGAGAGAAATGAGAGTGATAAAAGAGAGAGAGAGAGAGAGTAAATGTGTGAAGAGAGAGAGAGAGAATGAGAGTAAAAAATCAGAAGATATATATATATTGTACTTTGCTGAGAGAAGAGAGAATATATATATATATATATATATATTACTTTGACTAGGAGAGATGATAGGAGAGAGAGAGAGAGAGGAGAGAGAGAGAGAGAGAGAAGAGAGAGGAGGGGAGAATAACGGGTGAGGAGTGTGAGAGGAGAGGGGAGTGTGAGAGGGAGAGAGGAGAGGAGAGGAGAGGAGAGAGAGAGAGAGAGAGAGGAGAGGAGGGGAGCGGAAAAGAGAGGAGGAGAGAGAGGGGAGCGGGCGGACAGGAGAGAGGAGAGAGAGGGGAGAAGAGAGAAGAGAGAGGAGAGATGGGAGAGAGATGAGAGAAAGAAATTAAAATAAATTAAAAATATAAAACGCCCTTTGTAAGAGCGTTTTACCTTTTTTTTATTTTTTATTTTTTTTCAAAGTTAGTCCGTTAACGGAGTTAACGGAAAAGCATAAAACGCCCTTACAAAGGGCGTTTTAATGCTTTTATAGTAAATTTGTAAACTTTTATGCTTTTTTTTATAAATATACTAAACTTTTGTGCTCTGACTGAAATTTTCCGCATTTAAAATGGTTACAATAAAATTAAAAGTCAAATAGTAAGGACACTACAAAAATTATTAGAAAACAATACATTTTTTATAGTTATGTACACTAGTAAATTCACATATTGCATATAAAATAATTATATTTTTCTTTAGGGTATTATTAAAAAAATATTTAAATATTTAAATATATTGGAATTAAGATTTGTTGTATATATATATATTTGTATTTTAAATAAAACAGAAAATTTCATTCAGAGCAACAAAATTTAAACAAATTCAACTGAAAGCACACAAAATTTAAAATTTTCAAATAAAGCATCATCACGCCCATCGGAAGGACATTTTAAAATTTAGAGAAAATAATAATAATAATAGTAATAATAATAATAATAATAATAATAATAATAATAATAATATACAGAGAAAAAATAATAATAATAATATAAGAAAAATGTCATTTGGAAAAAAAAACGTCATTCCAAAAAAAGTTTTCCTTATATTATTATTATTATTATTATTATTATTATTATTATTTTTAAAACGGACTATCTCTCTCACTCAATCACTCTTCTCTCTCTCACTCTCTCACTCTCTCACTCACCGGCTAACTTCTCTCTCTCACTCTCTCACTCTCTCTCTCTCTCTTCTCTCTCTGCTCATTCTCTCACTCACTCTCCCACTGCTACTACCCCTTCTGCTCCCTCCTCCCTCCCATCTCCCCCTCCTCCCTCTGCCCCCGCTCCCCTCTCCACACACCCTGCCGCTATAAATACTCCTACACCGACCTCTCCTCCAGCGCCGGCCTCTTCTCCCGCGAGCTCCCCGCCCCCGGCGGGGTGGGTCCCCTCTCCTTCGGCTGCGCCTTTAACGTCTCCGCGAGCCCCGAGTTCAACTCGGCCCACGGCGTCCTCGGCCTCGGCCGGGGGGCCATCTCCTTCTCCTCCCAGCTCGTCGGAAAAAAACCTACGGGAACACCTTCTCCTACTGCCTCATGGACTACACCCTCTCCCCTCCCCCAACCAGCTACCTCCTTTTCGACGCTGACGCCATCAACACCTCCCTTTTCACCGCCGGTACCGCGCTCCGCTCCACCCCGCTCCAGTCCAACCCGCTCTCCCCTACTTTCTACTGCGTCCGTGTGCTCGGCGTACCCGTCGACGGGATCCGGCTCAGGAATATCCTGACCTCCGTCTGGGCTCTGGAGAGAGAGTGAGAGTGAGAGAGAAAAAGAAGAGAGTGAGTGAGAGAAGAGAGAGAGAGAGAGTGAGTGGGAGAGAGAGAAGAGAGAGAGTTAGCGGGTGAGTGAGAGTGAGATAGTGAGTAGAGAGAGAAGAGAGAGAGAGTGAGTGAGAGAGAGAAGAGAGAAAGAGAGTTAGCGGTTGAGTGAGAGAGAAGAGTGATTGAGAGAGAGGAGAGAAACCCAAAAAAAATAAAATAATAAAAAAATGGAAAACGCCTTTTGGAAGGATATTTTTCCTAAAAAAATGTCCTTCGAAAGGACGTTTTCCAAATTTTTTTTTTAACGGGGTATTTTTTCTTAACGAAAACAGACGAATATTTTTAAAAAAGCGTAAAACGTCCTTCCGAAGGGCGTTATGATGCTATTTGTCACGACTTGCACCCGAAAAATCGGACATGAGTCGTGGGTACGTCCAGCCTACGCCGCAGCATCGGACCTGGTGGGAATTCTCAATGCCCAGCCTTATCAAATCCACCTGGCGGTGTTGCACGTCCATCATCTCCCTGAAGAACGCAAACAACTGTGCGGCGTCTACTGGTACAGGAGGTGGTGGAGGAGGTACCACCGGAACGACTGGGGTAGTCCTCGGATCGACAGGTGGAGGAGGATCCCCGTGAGAAACAGATGCTCCCTCAACCGCAGGAGTGGTGAGTGGAGCGGTAGCAGCTGCCTGGATACGAGCTGGACGAGAGGTAGCAGACCTCTCAGTGGCAACTACTGGGACGGTATGATGGGATCGTGTCTTCGGAGGCATCCTGAACACCGATCAAAAGAAGTCAATACGGCGCAAGATACGATATCATCAAGGAAGGACAGTAATATTTCAAAGGAAAGCAATTTCAGAATAATTTGATTGGAATTGTTCCTAGTCGTGATTGAGTACACTCTCATCCTAGATCCTATATCCTAGAGCAGGCTCGCAGCAGTACAACTAAATTGTTGTACTACCACGACATCGCACTAATTGCGAATCGAGACCTGCATGGGCCGCCACCAAAATCATGTCACGACCCGCACCCGAAAAATCAGGCATGAGTCGTGGGTACGTCCAACCTATGTCGCAGCATCGGCGGTAGAACGCTGTAAAGGTCTACTATCTAGCTAACAATCTCACACAATAATATAAGTACCTGTCAAGATCTCAACTCCTAACGGAGGAGCAATATGATAAAGATAATCACAAGTACTCAATCATGAATCTAAGCACGATAAGATAACAAATAAGTCTAACGACTACAAAGCTAAACAACTACAACTACTAAAGACAACAATAATAATAATAATAATACAACAATATCCAGAATCAAATACAATACAAGTCTCAAACCAAAAGTCGGGGACAAATTTGGTACCAAAAGCTAATAAAATACAACTGAGGTCCTAGTGATCCCGGCTACCAATCCGAAAATCACTCCTGAACTAGGGGGTCCCTGTCTGCACCATCGACAGGCTGAGGTCCATAAAACGTCGGACACCAATCCTCCAGATCCTCTGAAAAATATATCCAGTCAGGATTGGAGCAAGTACACCTCTAACAACAGTTCTAGTTAAATGATAAAAACTATAAAGCAGTTGTAGCAAGTAGCAAGGTGAAGAAAATAAAATATGAAACAAGAAAAAAAAATATATATATATATATATATATATATATATATATATATATATATATATATATATCACAGGTGCATAAAGGTAAAGATGCATGAAAATCAGAAGCAAGATAGTAATGACTTCAGGATACAAGAAATCTAAACTAAGATCAAGTGTGTGCACAATAACGTGTTGTGAGTCCAACAAGAGTAAATGTAATGAGTCAAGTCCAGAAAGTATAAATGAGACTAGCAAGAAATGCAAGAGAGTCCAGACTAGAAAAAATGAACTCGTGTCTCTGAAATACCTGTTTCGACATGTAAACGGCTAGGGGTAAGTACGGCTCACCGCACACCAGGTGTGCGGCTGCTATCATTCCAGATTAGACCAGAGGGGGTGATTCCAGTGATTCCAGTTGGAAATATTTACATGTCTACTCGAGTATTTTCCTGCCCCGACTAGTACAAGTGAATCCAAGATCTGACACGTAAATCAAGTATGAGTCCAGCCAGAAACACGAGTGATGCCTGTAGTGAGTCCTGATGTGATGCCAATAGGTAATTCCAGAATAGAGGCCAGAAACATGAAATATCCGTGTCACAAGTAAATGAATCCAGAAATACTAGTCCGTGTCGTGCCAAAAAAATCAGAGAAT